>JBCFYV010000192.1:0-105655 GCA_039000515.1 Timema cristinae | reverse complement strand
GACCTAAATACGCCCTTTACGATCTTCACATCTATACCTGCCTTCATAACTCTCGAGACCGCAAAAGGGAAAATTTTAACCTAAAATGTTGATGGTTGTCAAACTCTCAAACTTCCCAAAACCAAAAAAAGTTGTTTTTGCAATGACGTCGGTTGTGTGTCTGTTTTTAAAATTTAAAAATTAAGGATTTTAAGAAAGGGCGAAAGAAAAAAAAAAAAAATCGTTTTTTTCCCCAAAAATCGATTTTAAAACAATTTTGTTTAAAATTCGTTTTTTTGGGTTTGTTAATATTATAAATAAAGGGCTTTTTAAAATTTTTCCATGGAAATAAATTTTTAGGGGTACTTTACGAAGGAGATTTCGTATCTCCTAAACTATTGAGATTAACGAAAAAAAACTTATTCATTGAAAATTTGTAGTAATATTAATATTTTTTTATAAATCCAACATTTTCTGAGATATTGGCAAATATATTGTTACCATTTTGCTGAACTTAGTTGTATTTATTATGTATGTATTATTAAGCAACCGCGTTCTTACTACTCCGTTGGGTGTTAATACACATTACGTAATGTTGTAATGTAGGGCTGATTGAGAAAATGAATTATAAGGACCTACAGTTTAAGTGGAATCGTACCTACGGTGGCGATTCTGCATTACCAAATTCACCAAGATGTCTTGTTAGAGGTTGTAGGAAGATTTGGATATCAGATTAAATCTGTGACGGGACCGAGGATCGACCCGGCCAATGCATAGTAAGTCTGACACTCTTACCTAGACCACACGAGTACACCTTTTACTTAGTTGTAAAAGATTACTATTTAATTTTTAACTCAATAATTCTCCAATGCTATGGCTTAATTAATTTAAGTAAGTCTCTAAAAGTTTATGTTGTTTTTCCTTAAACCTCATTAGGAGGAATGTTTTTACAACAATGATCTATCTTCATTTTAGACTCAATAGTCAATATTAAATTTTTTATTGGTCAAAATTTATAAATGAGGAATTTAATATCAATGCGATGCCATGAAGATTGCAACACCTAATAAAATGTCGAAAATTTTAACCAGAAGTTGAAATTTGAATATTAAGTGTTGAACCTTGTGGACCCAACATTGATCTTTTTTATCGGTCCAAACATATAATATGAGGACATCAATTCATTTAAAAACAAAATTTTAAATTTAAAACCTAGGACTAAAAAAAAAGTTTTACGTTATTATAGTGCAATTTATGCTTGGGTTTGCTAGTGTATATTATTTCGTTTTACATATATTACGAGTTTTGAGTAAATCCTCCATTTTCAAACAAATATAGTGAGAAAGTCCGTGCGGAGTTCCATTACACATTTATTTTAATCGCTATATAGCTCTACAACAATAAACCATCGAGTACACTATAAAAAAAGTATCCATATAACTACACACAACATCGTAACCTTTGCTAATATATTAAAAAGTGTACAAACAAAAATACGTATTTTTGTTCGCTAATTATTTTTAAAAATCTTTTGGCCCTTTCAAACTATACATCTTGGAAGGTTTGTAAATTGTGTACCCATGATCATTGTGCAAAAAATAAGATAGATTAAATAAATTATTTATTAAATCGATAATAAATAATGTAAATTCTTTAAATGCATTTATTATTATTATATTATTTGTAAAATGATAGTCACACATATAAATAAATAAGGTTTCTCTCTCCCTCACTCTCGTACAAATATGTCTTTGAGGAAGGTTTGCGACAACTCTCACGTTATCAACAGCACTATGTTCTGCTATCAGGCACTACCACTTGAACCTTTCGTAGATATCACCTCTTAGATAGGTTCGCCGCGGTAGAAAGTGTGAAACCAACCTATATCTTACCGTCCAAGGTTCTTACCGGGCAGTAAAACCCTCCCTACATTATCAGGCGCAACAATGTTGGGCTTTTAAGCAACGTACTTTTTTTCTTCGTCTTCTTCTCCTCTAAACGACCACGTTATAGTCCAACCCTTTTCGAGTTCCAACAAACTCTTTAACCTTGCTATTCGACTCAGTCTAACGCTCGGCATATAGTATCTTTATCCAGCGGGTCCTTCTTCAGCTCCCGTATACGAGGGATCTCGGGACTATCACCATTCTTCATCTTGTACTCAGGAAAAGCTCTTGAGCAGGGACTCTACTGACTGAGTTCACACATACCTGGCTATTGAAGGGATCCGTTCTTCTAACTGTAACCTAACCATCGTAACATTTTCGACTGGAATGAAACTAATGGTCCGCTCTCACCTTTATACGCTCAGAGAGAGGAGTGGGAACTACTAGATTTCCCTACCTTAGACGATGCTGGCCGCGTTGAACCACAAGTTGGGCACCAAGTCTAAACCTAGTCAGTGGACGTACCCTCTATCACCAGGACGTCTGATGTATCTTATCTACAAGATACACGTCTGAATACGTCTTCCCTAGTTCCTTAGCGTAAAGTCCTCCAGTGATAGGTTTACCTCTATCGATTAGGAAAGTCTTAGGACTCGTCTCGTGTTAGAGAGGGGGGTATTTTGTGGGAGTATTATAGACGTATCCATTTTATTAAAATCCACACCGCTTTGGTGACCGCACAGTCTAAGCGCTATTCTCACAGTAGACTAAACTACTGATGATGGGGAGATCGAGTCTCTAATCTTGGTTGGGTGTATTGAGGGTGGTTTTTCCAAAATGGTTTTCCACTTTCCCTTCACGTAAATACGGTGTACACTTCCTATAAATATAACCTTCATAATTCCAAAAACCATGAGTGTAATTTGTATCTAAGCGTATAACCCGGACAGGTTTTTTTTTTTTTTTTACATTCGCGTTGTTTTATTTGTTTGTCTTTTGCTACCCGTTTGGATTTCACGCGTGTTTACACTGTCTGTTGGGACTTTTATACGGCGCGGATATTTAAACTATTGAGATAAGGATTGAAGATATAATTTTAGAGGAAAATGTACTTTCATTTGCGTGGAAAACCATTCAAGCAAAATCATATAAGTACACTGGCGAGTATTTGAGCTCCTACCTCCCCGTTACCTGTGACTAACGTTTTAGACCGTGTGCCCACCAGAGTGGTTCTAACACGGTTCTCTGTAGGTGACCCCTAGTGAATGTTTAGTTATGTATTTGGGGCGTGGTATCGACGAGGGACCTCTTTGCATGACTTTGAGAGACCCGCTCAACTCTGATTGGAGGATTAGCAATGCACTCACACAAACATTCAACTTCGCACGTACGATTAGAGAATAAGGATTGCGTGCAGCTCAGTCCATAGAGCTGATAAATAGCCTTACGAGTCGCCACTACCTGGATAACAGGAATGCAGCAAAGCTAGGCGTGAGCTAGTATTCTTCTCTCTGAGCACTGGAGGTCGTGGTTTGGATCCATTATGGCTGTACTCTTGTTTTAAAAATGAAAAGGAGCTTCCTCACCCGTTTTTTACTGGAACTTGGTACATTTTCATTAATTCACTCTCCAAATCTTGCTCACATGGATTAAATATCTTTACGAAGCAAATAGACAGCCCCTAATAATTATTAAAATACTACGGCACTAAAGAGCAATGCGTATTAAAAACTATATTAAATCTTTGATTTTTATTTTATTTTAATTAAATGTAATACTGCTAGAACACTAATGTGCAGTCAATGGTAACTTATTTTATCTACAATAATAAATGATTTCAAGAAATATTAAAACCATCTCCTAATCTGTGAAACCCAAGGCTGTAGCAAGCCAATAATTTCAGTGAGTGTTCTTGTTGGGAACATCCTCCAATTGCCAGAAGCTAAAAAATTCTATATATTTAAACACCTATAGAAGATCCTTAAAGTGTTTTTTATAGTAACATAGCCCCCTAATTTGTCTTGTGCCTTAATTTTGATATTGTTTGACCCATAAATAAAGCTATATATATTATATATATATATATATATATATATAATATATATATATATATTATATATATATATATATATATGCTGTTAATTAATTTTCGGGGACTACGGCTTTGGTGATAACCATCTCTTAACTGTTTGATGTCCGTAAAAAAGCTTAATTTAAATGTTTGAAAGGTCAAGTATTCATCGACTCTTTAGCTTAGCTGGTGGCGCAATCTCCTACAAAGCTAAGGTCCAAGGTTTAATCCCCGGGATGGCCATTTAATTTTATAAGCGAATTTTTTTTTTTCTAATCTCACAGTGAAAATAGTTCACTATAGACAAACTAATTTTGTTAGTAACCTGCCGATACTAGTGACCTGATTTGCCAAAATGTAGCTATAGCCAATATAATCACTGCTCCCTGATCTAACGACCTAATTGATTCCTTAACGATGGTTGTTAAAGTGAGACGTCTCACACTCTACACCGGATATCCTCTTTGGGGAACTGCATGTTTACTGTTGGTACGTCAACATCGGTGGTCTAGGGGTAATGTTCTCGCTCAGGACTCCATGCTCATGGGTTCGAGCCCAGTCAGGAATCAACGGATTTTTCTTGGAGTGATAAAAATCGTAGCACATATTCCTTTGGGGCGGGGGCGGGGGGGGGGGGGGGGTAAATTCATCGGGCCCATGTCTATTGTGGCATGTAAAAAGACTATGGAAAGTAATATGAAAATACCTTTCCCTGCAAAATTGGTAGATCCTTTCATCTTGCCGATATAATCACTCGGTTCAGAAAGTGCAAGTTAAATACCTCAAATAATAATAATAATAATAATAATAATACAGTTGGGAAATGGCGTTTTCTTTTTCTTGTTTCCTGTGGTCAATCTTCCCTAGCTTAGTACAGACTTGGAAACATCGTTGGCCAACTGTTGCGCCAATGTTCCCCACCTGTTAGCCAACATGTGAACTAGCTTGTTGGAAAACTTAAAGAAACATTGTTTCGCGCCAGTCTATTATGATGAAACATTTGTTTCCCATTCAGAGTTCAGTTGAGTAACAGATGTCTGTTGAGGTGTTGCTATGGCTTGTGCTTTGTATGTAGTTATGATCTGTTCAACAAGACAGAAAAGAAGAAAACGGTGATGGGTGTTCGTGTTTACTTACACTAACTGAAAACTTTCCACTTATTTTATTAAAACATCCTGTTTTTTACGCGATTTTTATAGTCCTCATTGTCAAATTCCACAACAGTGTAACTTATTGTATAAAATAATTTCAATCAGTTCCAGAGTTTTTTCGGTTGACCACCGACCTGACAAAAGGAGATATCAGTAACTGATGTCTCGGTGTGAATAGCAGTCAGACCGGCCCACGTTGCTTGTTATCGGAAATTTTGACCAACATTGTTTCTTGTAACCCATTTGAAATGGATCAGGGGAAAAAATGTTTCCTGTGGGGGGAAACCCAAAGGAACATGAAAAAATTTTGCCAAAATGTTGGAAAAATTTGGGAAAAAAAAGTTTTTTGTTTTGAAAACAGTTAGAGAACATTTTGGCCAATGTTTCTGAAAAAAGGGAAACATTTTGGAAAACAATGTTCCGGGGGAATGTTTTTTTGTTCGTTCTAGATTTTAAGACCGCAGTTCCCTACGGTGATATTAATGTAAAAGAGTGTTATTATTTTTGCATTTACAAAATACAGAATACCCCATATTAAAAAAAAAACCTTAAAAATTATAATTTTTGTATCAGGATAAAAATGCTTTTTTTTCCCTGCCCTTGACGGTTACCCCAAACCCAAATTGATAAAGCCCCATAAGGGAATAAGAATTAAAGTTGTCTTCTAGGTAAATGGATTGTAATTTTTTTTTTTTAAATAAGTCATTTAAAAGTAAAAAAATATTTGAAACTTTGGAAAGAGTTGTTCTTGAAAGAGAAATTGGTCTAATTGCTTAAAGATTTCCCGGCCCGTGACCCGATATTTGACTCTTTTGAGTTTTTGATCGGGCCCGATTAGTAACCTCACTTCGGGAAATTTTTGGTTAGACATGGTTGCCAGATAGGGGGTAAAGTGGAGATCTTTTGTAAGAAATCCCACCTACCTTCTTTTTGGGGAGGGAAAATGCCCCGTTGTGGCCCCGTTTTGGACACAAGCACCTCATTTGTTGTTCGGGGGTCTTCTTGACGTTTGTTTGGCGACCCCAGCGCAGTTAGCCCGATTGCAATTGCCCCATCACTGAAATTTATCACGTGAAAGTCAGTTTAAATTGAAAAAAGCACCAATACGTGCAATAGAGCCTTCCCCGTTAAAAACCAACCAAACGTAAAGCAATCGCAAGTCCAAAGGGGACCCCCACAGGAAAAAAACAAAAACCCCAAAGGAAAAAACCCCAATATACACTCCAAACACAGCCACAACTTAAGCAAAAACCCAAGTTTCACTTTAAACACAACCACAACGGTAAAAAAGACAAATTTTGCAGCAAATTAAGAGTCCAAACAAACACGTCCTAGCCAAACAACGTTTTAAAACAACCAGTCGCGAAAACCAACAACACGCCCAAAATACTGCCACAATCAAAAATAACCAAATAAAACATGTTATAACGTTTGCAACAAATTACACGTTAATAAACCACCCCCGTTATAAATAGAAACTTTGAAAAATAGCAACAAAAATTCGTAATAGAAAAAAATAGTGATTTTTATTTTTAATTTCAACCAGCCAGGAAGTTACAAATCCCACTTTTTTTAAAAATAAAAACCCTAGATGAAAACAAAATCAATTTTGTTTCAACTACACCCCCACATGAAGCCAGCAAAAATTGAAAATCACAAGTAAGAAAAACGGGAAAAATTAAGCTAAAACCACGAATAAAAAAAGGCAAAACCCAATAAAAACTTTTTGTACTTTTTTTAAAGTGAAAACATCCAAAAGTTCCCGTACAAACAAAAAATGGCAAAAAAATCTTCAAAAAACACCCCAAGTTAATTTCCCCCGACCAAAAATAATTCCAAAGGTCATGATTCATTTTGTGTAGTCATTTTGTAATTGAAAAAACAGTTTGCCCCCCTTTTTAAGATTTATTCAAAAAATCATTTGCACCTTTTGCATTAAAAAAAAATGGGTTGTAAATGATAACATTAGTTGAAATCCTGAAAAATTTAAACCATTAAAAAAAGGAATTCACTAAAATCACAGTTTATAAAAAAAACACGGTTTGAAAAGAAAGGAAAAGTTAGATGTGAAAAAAAGGGAAAAAATAAGTGAGAAGTTAAAAGAAAGCAAAGCTAAAAAGAAACATATATAAAATTTTTAAAAAAAATTTTAAGTGCTGATTCAGTTTTAAAATAAAATGAGGTCATTTTTAAATTTTAAATTTATGTATTTTTGTTTCAAAGGGGGTTTTTACTAGTTGTTCCCGTAAATACAGTACCCCCATGGTTTTTTTTGGTGGGGATGCGGCGGGGTTTTTTGAAAATTTACCAGCCCAAAATTATATATCCCTACGCCGAACCCATATGATCTAAAAAAAACATGTGTTTAGCAGTTGTCACTTTGACAGTAAAAAATTTAGGTATGTACCAAAAATGTTGACTTCAGAAGCACTCTGGCTTCATCGACAAAGGGGCCCAGGGGATACTGACACTCCGTTTACTTCTTCCCTCGGCGGGGAGTCAGACATTTTTGGGGGTCATATTTAAAAATGTAAGGTCGGGTGATTGGATTTATGGGTTTTTTTAAAAATTTAATTTGGGGAAATTAAAATAAAAAAGTTTTTTTTTAACTATATGAAAAAATATCAAATAAATTTAATTAATAGGTTTAAAAGGGCCTATTACGGAGGTAAAAATCCAAAGAAAAAAAAATTTAAACCTGTTATAGACTTCATTTTTGTTAATGCCTTTTCCCCTTAAAAATTAAAAAAAAAATAAGTTATAAATAATTTTAATTATAAAAAATAAATGTTATATTTGAAGGAAAAGTATTGAAGGGATGGATATTATTTTTACATATGAGGTAGGTGAGCAGAATAAGCTTAATTATAAAATAACCCAGAAGAGAAGTTTAAAGTTTAAAACAACTTTTCCCATCTTGAAGTAGTATTACATAATATTATGAAACTATAAAAGTGTAGATGAGAACACTCACTAAAATCTTTTCAAGGATTTTTCGTCAACTGAGAACGAGGGTTTTTAGGTAAAGAAAATTTTATTTTTTTTTAAAAATTAATAAAAATTTTTGGGGTTTAAAGGATGAACTTTTCAAAGTTTATAGGAACGGGTAGAATAGTTATTATTTATAAAGTCTACGTAGAATCCTTTTAAAGACCCCAATAAAAAGTGAACTTTTGAACCCCGCCTTCGATTGAAAAATGATTTTAAAAAACCCCCAACTCTCCCGGGTGGATGTTTTTAAAGGGGACGGATTTGGGTTTTAAATAGAATGAGCACTTTAGTTGGCATATTATAAATATATTTGAAAACTATAAGTATAAGTCTTTTACTTCCTACTAAGAGAATTTTCTTTCCCTCAGATTATATTAAAAATTTTAAGTTTTGTGTGGCTGAACTGAAAAAATTGGTGATACAAAACTATCCCCCTATGTTTTTATTCTTGGGCTATAGCCAAAATGTTTGATAGATTTAATTTAAAAAATTTTACATTTGAGGTGAGGTCTATGGGAAAAATTGTATTTTTATTCTAACTAAATTTAAGGTTGTTATAATGAATGAATTTTTGAAAATTCCAGGCGTTTGGAAATGGCTTAAAAATTTTTTCTAAATTTATTCAGGGGGAGTGCTTTATTTGAAAAATGTTTGGGAAAATATATTTGTGTTTTTTTTTTGGGGAAAAATTTGATTTAATGTTTTTTAGATGATATTTGGAAATTTTAAAAATGGCCCTTGGAATATTTTTTATAAATGTTTATATAGGAGCTTTTTAGATTAAAAATGATTGTATATTGTTTTTAAAAGGAAAAAAATTTTTAAAACGGGTCATTGATTAGGGAAAAGTATTTACCATGTTTTATCCCATTATTTGTTTACAAAGTTTGGACCCTGTTTTAAATTGTGATTTTCATTTTTTTTAATTTTTTGGAATAATGTTCTTATAAAGCATTTAAAAAAATTTGAAATCTTAAAAGGTGTTACAAACGAATTTTAATATGTGAAACGACTTATTAAAGGAAACGCAGAGTATTATTTGGGAAGGGAAGTGAAGGGTTTTTTGACGATTTTTTTGGGACTGAGCAATGTCGTGCAGAAAAAAGATAGTGGGGTTTTTCAAATTGTCCCCAAGCGGTACAACCCCAATGAAGCTAAATCTTTTTTTTGGTTTTGGGTTAGTATATATTGATTACTTTTCTGCTTGTAGTTTGTTTTTCGAAAACGCGGGGAATTTGGAAGGAAGGTTTAGGCAGTAGTGTGAGCTTTTTTTATTCATGCAAACTTGGCCTTTTAAGAGTCGAGAAATTTTAAAAAAATGTAGTTTCATAAGCTTATTTCGCGTTGGGTTCATCATTTTGAGGATTACAAAGGGTCGAAGAAGAAATTTGAAAGCTGGTGAATCCGTATCTATTATATAAGTTTTTTTCAACGGGCCCAGAAAGACCCAAGCTCCCTAAAGGGGGATTGATCTTACATAGGAGTGGGGGGAAACCTTAAAAAACCCCCCCTTTTAATTAATTTATTTATCAAAAAATATTGGGGGGAAAAAAATAAAAAAAAAATTGCTTGGGTAGAAAATTTAATTTTAAATTTTTGATACTGTCTTTCAAAGCTCTTGAATAATTGTCGGGGCACGGGAAAATTAAACCCGGTATTTTTGTATAAAATTTAAAATGATTTTTTCAATTTTTTTCCCCCCTTTCATGATAAATATTCTATAATTGTTTGCGATTAAAAAATGTAAAAAAATAAACTTGACGTACCCACTGAAGAAATATTTTAATTTTTTTTGGGCCTAAAAGTATTTTGTATAAAAACCCCAAAAATATTTTTAAACTGGCCCCCTTAACCTACCGTAATCAAAGTAGTTTTAATATTACCTTATTTGCAAATATATTTTTATTCTTTGGGGAGTTTTCATTTTTGCACCAAATATATATTTTTACGATTTTGAGATGTAAAGAAAATTTTGGGGCCTTTTGGTTACGTTAGCCCCACTAAATTATATCTTTCATATTAATTTTAAAACTTCTTACGTAAAATTGTTTTGGGGGGTTTGTATGGGATAAATGGACAGTTACAAGAACGTTTTGGTTTTCCCTGACTTGAGTGTGCATTAAATTGGCGTTAAAATACTTTTAAAATTTTTTTTGGGTTTTTTTTTATAAAAGTATTATATAAATAGATCGGCCCAAAATTTAAATAAAGCCTAAGCAAAAAAAACCATGACAGAGGGAAAAAAAGGGTTTATAAAAAATAGAAGATATATGTATTAGTTAATTGGCATAAAAAAAATCAATGGTTTGAGTTGATCCCCCCTGAAACCTTAGCCCCTTTGAGGGATGGTACCAGTTTTGGAAAACTACTCCAAAAACGTGCTAAAAAGTGCCGTAAAATACCTCCTTATTTTTGTTACCTCTGAGTTATAAAATTTTAAATTGCCATGGCAAAAAATGTGGTCGGCAACGGTTCTGGATTTATAGAGGGGGGGTTTTTTTTTAAACAGTAAGCCTAAGGGAAAAAGGTTGAGTTGGTGGGGGGAAATTTTTTTACTGCAAATGTTGAGTGAATTTTGGGTAGTCTACCCCAATTTTTTTTTCCTTGAGATAGATTTTAAAGTCTCTTTGCATAGTCGGGCATGAGATTGGAAACTCAATACTAATAAGAAGTAGAATCTCGTTAAGCATTATAAGGGGAAAGGGGGATAAAACGGTTTTAAATTTTCTTAATTCGCCCCAATTTTGAATTGTAATTTAAAATCATTCTTTTTATACTTTTTTTTTCCATTGTTTTAGTAAAAAAAATATAATTTTTAAAAAGGAGTTTAAAACCTTTTTAAAATGCTAAAATTACTTATCTTTCGTAATTACAAAATTTTGTTATAAATTTGGGGAATCCCCATCGGGTAAAGCCCACCCTGGTTAATCGAGAGTCCCCATGTTTCCTGGATTAAAAAAAGTCCGTGGAGTGGGTAAGTTATTTGTTGAGAGTGTGGTGAAAGTTATTTGGAGATGTGAAAGTTGTCCCCTTTTGGTTAGATGAAGTACTAGCCCCCTGGTTTTTGGTGCTGAGACAGCTCAATTAAAGCTGTCAGTTTTAAAGTTTTTCAGACCAAATATTTTCCCCAGCAAACAGATATCTGGAAAAAAAAAGTGTTTAGAGCTTTTTCCCTTTTGACGGCAAAATTTGGGTTATACCTAAAATTTTTATGTCAGAAGTAAGCTGTGAGCTGTCGTCAGCACCAAGGAGCCAGGGGTTTGTATGTGGGGTTGTGTTTTTTTGATTCTTAGGCGGGGGGGGGCGGGGGTTGTGTGTTTTTTGTGTGGTATAGCCCGGGGGTTTCCCGCCAAGTGGGCAATTTGGTGTTACCTCTCCTTGGTACCGGGCCCGGTTTCTCGGGGAGTAATTTGGTGTGTACCCTTGCCAACAAAAATATCGTTTTTGATGGGTTTGGGGACATGAAGGGAAGGTGGGAGTGAGTGTGTGAACATTTTATTACAAATTACTAAAAAAATTTTTTTGTATTGATATTTTGGTGACGTCATTTTTAAAAAGGTAATTATTAAATAAAAGTTTCCCCAAAAAGGTTGTCTTTAGTAGAAATTTGATAAAAAAGAAAAATTTTGAAAAATAAATAAAAATTTTTTTGAGATCAAGATTGATAATATTTTTTATATTAATGGTTGTTTATAGTTACCCAAAAACCATCAAAAGTGACGCTGCAGAAAAAGTGACCCAAGTAGAAAACGTACCAAAAATCTATATTTTTTATATTAGTAAAGGGTTTATATGAAACTTTGGGTTTAATTTTGTTTCACCCGGGTTTTGGGTAGTGAACTCAATTTTTCCCTTTTGGTTCTATAAATGGTCCAAAAATTAATAACTTTATTTTCTTTTTTTTTTTTTTAACCCCTTTGATGGGAATGGGTTAAGACTCACTTCCCTGTCGGGTTTTCCATTCGCTGTGATGTGGGTTTGTTTTCCCAAAAGGGGGTCAAAAAATACCCTTTCCCTTAAACTTCCCCCTTTATTTTCCCCCACCTGGGTAATTTTTTAAATTCCCTTACTCATCCTACCCTCAGTGTGATAGCGGTTGTCGGAGGGTGTAAGGGATTTGGATTAATAACTTACCTTTTTAATCTATATGGTTTGGGAAAAAAGATCTTTGTAGACAATCCCCCTTTTAAACAAAAAAAAATCCAATGCGCCTTACGACAAGAGGGACGTTTTTTTGTTTAACGAAAAGAGAATAATATTATTTGTGTTTTTTTAATTTGAAAAGGTTAAGAGGGTTTTAAATTTGTTTGAACCCTAGTGTCCCTTTGGGAATGCTTTTGATCTTCAAGATATCAACATCAACAACAAAAATTGTGGGCAAGTCCCGCAGATGTATTATTGGTCCCGAAATACTTTGATCGAATAGCAGGTCAAATATATAGGATCCTTGATAGTACACTCCAAAACTTTGATTGGTGGATTAGCCCGAAACCAAAAAACTCTTTGTAAACATTTGGCCAGAAGGTAGGGTCTGTAACGAGCCAGGGGACCAGTTTAGTTCCCCTTTTGACGAAAAATAATCATTTGTGTATCAGGGTTTTCCTTTACACAGTGATAAATTTACTGCAAGAATTTGGGGGTTGAGTTTTTTAAAGGGCTGCATCAATTTCCCCAATATCCCCCTTTTTACCGAGTGCGCCAAAGAGGGGGAGAGATCAATTTTACTACAACTTAAGTTGGTCTGAAAAAAGTTTTAATTAATAAAAACAAAATATTGAAAGAATAACAAAAATTGTTTAGAAAAAAATACATTAATTATATTCATCATTATAAAAAACAAAGTTAAATAAAAATGCCCGCCCCAAAATAGTTAATTAACCCGCCCCCGACTAACGACAAACAGCAATGATTAAATATTAGGAAAGTTTTTTATTATTATTATTTTATTATTATTTTTTTAAAATATATTTATAAAAAGTAAGAACTAGAAAATAAATTAAGACCAGAAGAGCCCCAAGAATAAGTAGCATCTAACTAAACAAAATGGTGAACAGGGCACTAAAAAAATTATGCCCCTGTATGGTGGGTTCATTTGACCCTTACACCACTCCCCAGCTTTTATCCTTAATCACTACACCCTTATCCCGCTCAACCCAAAATCTCCCCGTCACCCCCCCACCCCCCCCTTTTTACTCCCCCCGTCGCTAAACCACCCCCATTTCGACATTAGGGTCGTCCATTTCACCGGGGAATACCTTTATTATTTTTTTTTTTCTGAAGAATTGGGGGGAAAACATTATATGTGCCATTGAAAATTTAGAAAAAAATTGAATTTTTTACCAAAAAGGTAAAAACACATATAACTTGACAATCCTTTATTAGTTTTAATTAAAAATTTCAACATTTTCCTCACTATGTTGTTGTTTTGCCTTAGGTTTTTCAAAACCAAAGGAAAAATCTTCGACGGGTTGGAAAAGAACTTCTAACATTTTAAAAAAAAGCAGTGCATAATTTTAAAAAAGTAAAAAATTTAAAAACTACAACTTTTTTTAACAAGCTCAAAACCCCAACCCAAACCTAGAATTTTCAATGAAAATTTTCCTTCTTTTAAAATTTCACCCCGCTTAACCCCAAAGTTTCAACCCAAAAGTTATTTAATCATTAAACCCCCTATTGTCGTCCAGGAAAAAGGTTTTTTCCCATTCCTTTTCCGGCAAAAGCGGTAACTCCCCCCATCTTACAGCTTAACTAAGCTTAGCAATTAAAAAACAACCCCAAACCCCTAAAGTAGAATTACCCTTTCCAAACCCCTTTTCTTTTACCTCTTTCCACCACCCTCACCCCCCAAACCACACCCAAAAACGTATGTTTTTTTTTAACCTTCCCCCCCATACCCCCCAAGGTTCAACTTTCCAAAACCCCTCCCCCTTTTTTATTGAAAATACATCTCAACCCAGGGACGTATTTCCCCCCAAAATAAAAGTTATAAATTTCATAAATAAAATGGGGTTCAAGGTAACGTTGCCCTTTTGAACATTTAAGGCCCTAAATTAAAGGGTGATCAATTTTAAATGCGAGTTGATGCGCAAGGGAAAAACCTTTCAAACTTCATAAAATATCACTGTAATTAAGCCCCCAAATTTTTAAAAAACCTAACATATTTAGGGTTTGAGGGGGAAAAACCAAATATACACATTTTTTTTTTATGTGGCAGCCCCCCGTTTAACGTTTAACGATTAATTTACTCATGAGGAGGAATCTAAAATTTTGATTATTAAAAAAATATTGATGCTTTATTTTTTATAAATATTAAAGTTTTACCCCTCTTGAAGGAAGAATGGACTAAGTCAAGTATATAAAATTTTAAAAAATTTTTATAGTGGAAAACCTTTCAGACCCAAACACTTGATCTTAATCTTCAGTATATTTTTTTCTAGATATCTCCATTATATTTTAGAGGGCTAAGGACTAAACAAATATATTTTTGATTTAAATTATAAAAATAGGGATAGAAAAAAAAATGTATATAAAAAAACCTATCTTAATTGACTATCTTTCATTCCCCTCCATGACCAACGGTTTTCTGAAGTTTGAGCTAAACATTTGACCCAAACGTGAATTCCCCTTTGGGAAACCTTAAACAAAAAGCGGGTGTAAAGCTAAAGAGAAAAGATACATATCATTTTCTTTTAAACGTTAAAATTTCCTTAATCCTATTTGAGGGGTCACTTTTTTTTTCTTGGGGGGTTAGCCACCACGCTAAAACCGCGTTAACGGTTCTTTCATGGGCCCTTTAAACCTAAATGTACACTTTTTAGTTTGAAGATAAAGCAGATGGATTCCCCTTAGTTCTTTTACCCCCCTCAGAAAAACCATCCCCTGTTGAACAGGCTAGACGGTTTACAGACATTGAGGGGTCATACACAGCGCTATAGATATGCTTGTCTAAAAATTCTTAAAAAGTTTGAAAATATTAATTCTCTCGATTCCTTTTTTCCAATTTCACTTTATATCTTGTAATATTTTAAACTTTGACATTTTCAGAACTGCGAACATATTGAATTGTTCTATCTGTAAAATCAAATTAAACATTTTCACAATTAGCTTAAAAAAAATACTTTCATTTTTTAGATGTTGGTAATAAATTATTAAATTTAACAAAAATTTTCTAGTAACACTATACCCCAAAAAAGGAAATTATCATTGATAGAAAACTGCATCTCCAGATGTACCCTAACCATCATAAAATTAAAAATTTTGTTTTTTGATTTAAAAAATATCTTTAACAGAAATTTTTCACTATAACTTTTACCCTGCATTTATGTACATTTTAATTTTTACCTCTCATTTTTGGGAGAAAAACCTTGAAAGGGTTTTAGTAAAATCATGTCCTACGTCGGCTCCCTTTAAAGGGTAGATTCCCCCGAGGGGGATTCAGTGGGATGTCCTCATCCCTTTTTAAAGAAACAAGTTTTGGGGAAAATTTTTTCTAAACTAATGGGTTTTTTCCCCAAATGGTTTAAGGTAGGGCCCATTTTTTTCTGGGTTTTACTTTTTGGCGATTTTAAAGTATGTATAGAAAAAATGTAATTTGGAGTTCAAAAGAGGAAAAGAGGTTTTTCCAACTATAAACGTTACTCTTGTCTAAAAGGTTCATTTAAATTTTATTTTTCCCCGCCTTCAAAAATGTGTAGATGAGTTGACCATTTCAATTGCCCTTCAAGTCTCCTCAAGGGGCCGTCCCAAATAAATATGACCTCAAAAAATAGGTTATCCAAGTTTATCATCTAAATCTGATCCCACCAAATTGATCTCACAAGCCGTATATTATTTGCCAAACATTTCAAGTCGTATATTTATGTTGTACTCCAAGTTGTACTTTAAGTTTTCTGTCAAAATCTGTAATATAAGTTTTTCATGTAAAAATTTCATATAAACCTTTTCATTCTCCTGCAAATTTAAGTATGAAATTTTAGTTTTTAAATTCATTGACCTCTCAAGTTGGATACTCAAGTTAAACTCCAAAAATTGGGATAAAATATAAAATATAATCCAGGGGGAAACGAGTCATACTTTGGTTATTTTACTATCGTTTTAAACTTATAAATGTAGTTAGTAGGAAGAAATCAAGGTTCTATAAAATAATGGTTTAATCATACGTCATACTTTTTTGTTTTTCCCCTGGCGAAAACCTTTGTTATATCAAAAAAGCGAGAATAGTGTATAAAACAAATCAATGAATATAACTATTGCATCCCCTGATTAAAATCTAGATTTTCCCCCTATTTCCAGCTTTTGTTCATGGTTTAAGATAATTTTTAATAAGAAGGGAAATTAAATTTTTTAGTTCAGCCTTAAGGAAATTTAAACAGAGGAGTGAATGTAATAAGGGTTGAATATATGGGTAATGAATAGATATTTTTTTAAAATCCATCCCTTAAATTTTTCATATCTTGTTCATCATCTCTAGTCAAAAATTAAGTTGAGCCATATTAAGAATGGTAATCCACACTGGCATCTACAGTCTAACCATCTCAAGTCTGGCCATTTCCCCGTATGCTCATCACAAGTATGACCCCCACAAATCTTGTGTAATAAGGGTTAGACAAGAAACTATTCAAGGTGAGAATTATAACCATTTTGGTGAAACTTAATATATCATCCTAGTGGAAATATAATAAAATTTTATGGTTCTAACTATCAATGATTGCAGCCATGTGCCTTACATTGATTTATCCATAATTATGAAACCTATAAGAGTGTAGAAGAGGACGCATCATCAAAGTTCTAAGTATAACCATTAGTTGTACCTTGGTTCATTTAACTATGGTGAAACTTATAGAGTATCAAATTGGTTGAGTAAACAAACTATCATAGACTTGAGGTAAGAGATATAATCACCATCATCGAGGAGAGATGGTTAAAATAACAGCTAAAACTATTAATGACTGGGAGCATAAGTCATACCATGATTGATTTTTACCATGGTGAACCTTATAAGTTATTAAATTAGTGAGAAAGAAGATACTCTAACTATCAATGACCAATATTGATCTAGCGATACGATTCTTTAGAGATGAATATTGTTTACAATTTAATGTTCAAATTTTTCTGATTTAAAAAACCTATTCTAGTTACAACCAAAGTCAAACTTAAATGCTAAATAATATAAATTTTAAACTGACAATTAATAAACATTGAACTTGATAGATATATACAGGTAAATTATACTTAATCATATAACTTATTTGAATTAAAATGGGTCGTAATGAACATTGAACTTGGTAGCGGTTTTTATACACAAATAAATTATACTAAATAACTCTAATATTAGAAGTAATAAATATCTGCTTTAATCATATAAAAATGCTTAATCCTAATGATGATCCTAATTTTAGACAGTATGAAAATATATTCATGTTTTCTCTTCTCACTTAACAAATTGTGTTCAAGGTCGCTTCAAGATTGAATTGGAGAAGGGTCTATTATGCCTGATGGGCTACTTCGAACGAATTGGTTGATCAGTTACGTCTCTTGCACGCTTCATTCAGAGCTGGACATTCGTTACATCAGAATGAGATAATTTCGATCATTGAAGAATTAGGATGGACTGTCATTTATTCCATACCTATTAACATAATAATCATGTATGTTGAGGAAGAGATCGCACGTGAGCTTCATTGACCTGTTTCAACCACATTTGCAAAACTACATGTTAGGTGCTAAAATTAAATGAACTGCTTCAGGCTGACCTGTTTGAGATGATACTTTATTCAGAGTGAATAAAGGATACAAATATATTCTTACTCTCATCGATGTTTATTTTAAACGTTCTTGAGCTGTACCATTAAAGACTTAAAGTGGAAAGAACGTTATCGTGACCATGTTGCACATCTTCGTCTGGTAATTTCAAATGGCTTCTCCGTAGTTTGTCATATCAGACAAATAAGGATCAGAATTTTATAATGTCAACTTTAAGGCTCTTATGAAAAAGAAAAGGATTAACCATTATTTTACACACAGCAGTGTTCAAACTAACGTCGTAGAACGATTTAATAGAGCTCTAAATAATAAGATGAAGACAATATTCTTCTCTAAAAGATTGTATCACTGGATTATTGATTCAATACTCGATTAATATAATCGTAAAATTCACTCAACGATCAACATGAGACCTACTGACGTCAAGGATATTAGTCTTTTCTTAATAGTTTAAGCCCGTTCCAAAATGGTCAAGCCAGCAATTACTTTGTCAAAGTTGATGATATCGTTCATATTAGCAAGCATAAGTATGTTTTAGCTAAGGGATTATACGGTGGAAACTGTCTACAGAATTGTTCCAGATACGAAAGGTTATTAAGACAAATATTAGAAATTCTTGCTTGAAGGTCTGAAGAAAAAACCTATCTGGGAGGGTTCTACACTCATAAGTTGAGAAATAATTGCATCAAGACGTTTAACTTGTTGAAAAAAGTCTTAAGATGAAAAGGAAATAAGGCTTTTGTTAATTGTCTCGGATTAGACTCTGTCCATAATTCATGGATTGATGGATTGATGTAGTTAATATCGTAATAAATTTATATACTATTATTGTTGTTAATCTATCCTTCCTTTAAATTTGTCATTAGTCCATTCTTTCTCTAAACCTTTAATGCAAAATAAGTGGGTGATTCTACACCAGCATTTCTTAAAGTATGTGTCAGATAATTTAACGTTACAGACTTTAGATGTCAGAAAAGCCTTCGGCATAAGCTGTAGATAAGAGAGAGAGAGAGAAAAGGGGAAAACCGTAAAGGAGTATCATATCAACAGGTCCCGACAGAGAGGAAGAAAGATAGCTATGGGCGTCACGTATAGGATGGCGTCATGGCAGACATGTCTTGTTGAAGGCCGTCAGCTTGCTGACAGATCCATCAGGAGAGGAAGGAGAGAAGGATGTTGAGGTTTGACAGCTAGGGGATGTCTGGTTATAGTGAGAATGCTCTATAAGGGTTGACAGGTTGAGTGACAGCTGAGGTGAGTCTGGTTGAAGTGGTAGGAGGGTGGGGGTAGTGGTGACAGCTCGGAGGTCGGTATGTGGAAGGGGCAAGATGCAGCCCACCTTGCGTGGCAATGAGGTCTTCTATGTGTCCTAGTATCACCTTGTTCTTAGTCGGAGAGATACTTATCTATTAGCTCTTATGGGAAATGTAGGACCTACTTAAGGTTTTTCTGTGTTTTGGGTATGCATGTTTTATAAATACTTGACTGACTTTTATAACCCTGGCTATTAAATTAGATTAGTGAGACGTGACTTCACGCAACTCGGTACCCCTCCCTTGGGGGTACTGGTGGTCGCAGGATATAACTCAGTCCCTTTCCCTTACACTCTAATGATCTTAAAACAACCCGATTCGGTGGCAGCATGTCTAAGGCGTTTTTTCTCGCTCTAAACTAGACTGCCAAAGTTGAAATATTGGGGTTAAATCCTGGTTGGGAATATTGAGCGGGGGGGGGGGGGGGGCGGGGTTTCCTAAAGAGTTTTCCACTATATCTTCATGCAAATGCGGCTGCACTTTTAAACTCAACCCCCCTGACCCCTAACATTTAGTGTAATTAATACATAGCCGTATAATCCCTAGTAGGTAGTAAGACGCTGTGTTAAAACAAAAGTCTTAAAAATATTTCTGAACGCAATCGATTTACCGGGGCTCTAAAATTAAGCTAGTTTGTAAGTTGTGTGCTGATTTTTATCAGTATCCTCAGAGTTTGCACATCAAATACCCCAATATAATAAATAATAATAATAAAAATAATAATAATAATAATAACAAAAAAATATCTGGAATACTAGGAGTTTGTCGTCACGTATAGAGGCAAAAGTGAATGGGAGCTCACATTTTCAAACCGTGGGGAACTGAGTAGTCTTTATAGCGTTGAGTGTCAGAAAAAATTTTATTATCGAATCACATTAGACGTGCAGTGGTTGACAAAATCTGCCACGCTGCGTGTGTTGTTTGGTTATTTCCATATTAACTACTATACAAGTACATTGAATATTCAATTTTATTATGTGCGCATACACTTTGCATGTGTCTACTCCGTCTAGTCCGGTGAGTCCCATATTTTACTGGCGTGTCAAGGGAACAGCGTCCTACCTCAACCAGTTGTGTATTTACAGAACCACCACATTCTTCTAACAGAGGTGGCGTCAAAGTGGAGTGTTGCCAGGGTAAGCAGCGTTAGTTTAAACTGTACTTTTGAATTGTTATCAACACTCATTGACCAGGTATAAACGCAAATACTTCCATTAAAGGAATGTTGAGCAAAGCTTATGTAGGATTGGTCAAAAGGCGACCGAGTGAAGTAGAACATATCACATTTACAGTTTAAATATAATCTACCTACCCCGAATACACTCCATGATGAAACACCATAGCTTCCTCAAAAAGGATGACCAACATTATTAAAACAAAACAAATACATATAAAAGCTTTATACCGTCTTTAGCAAATATCAACACAAGTCAAATTAAAAACAAAATAAAATTATGAGAAAATCCAACTTTTACGTTTTGGGCACAAGTTTATGTTTATTTTGTGGAAAGGTATTGTTATATATATCACGTATAGATGCTTACATGCTATAAGTATGAAATCCATGGCTCTTTAAATCTCGCCTTTTTCGGTGAAAATGTTTTTGCTAGTTGTAGGATTTGAAGTATTATCTGTAAGAATCCCACCTCATGCATAAATGATGCAACATCAACACATGAATAAGAACAAGGATATAAAAAACCTGATTATCATTAAAAATGATTCTTTAAAGAGTAGGGGGGGGGCTTACATTATTTATATATGTTCTCTAGTGGATTATTGTTCCTTTTTTCCAACATATTTACGTAACAAACTATATTAGTTCATTTACATTATATTATGTATGTACGTGCTTAGGTAAAGATAGCATGGTTATGAATTGCGTTTGTTTTGTCTCACATATTTAATTTATTAATTACCATGATTGGTTTGTGATTGCCATAGTTGAGGATTGTTCAACAAGGAACTATCAAAAAGTAGGCAGCTGGATGTTGAACGTTCTAATTTGATTTAATTTTGGTGCTAGCTAACCGTGAGAAGAACTGCTCAAACTGCTGGTTCATGCTAACACTTATCTTTTACAAACTTTGTTGAAGTCCTAAAAAATACCCAAAACAACAAGAATGTATTTCTATTTTTAATCTACATCAAAGGGCTGAATAAAAAATTTTATTATAAATATTTAAATCATAAATTGTTCGTAAATATTATAATATTTTTATATGCATCAGGTTGGAATAGTATTTGAGTTTTGAAACTAAAAATGTTTTATATTTATATATAAATATAATATTTTTTATAGATCTAATTGGCATTTGTGTTATTTTTTAGATAAAAACGACATAAAAATAAAATAAAAAATGTTATCGAGAAGAATAAAAAGGTTGGTATTTTATACAAAACATGAAAAAGTCGGTGCCCGTAACTGCCTGGTATCCCTTGAAATGTCACAGAAGTTTTGTCGAGAGCACAAAAAAAAAATCATTTTATCTATCTGCAGTTGGTTCGATGCTGTCTGCCCGGGGAGGTTTGGTTGAAATCAAGGTCATCTATATAATTGTATATTGAACTTGTTTTGCCTAAATTATGGGAATAAGGGCAGTGATAATTAAAAATAGAATTGAAAGCTTAAAAAATTATTTTTGCTATATTTGAACTAACTGTTGTTTAATATTGATTAAAAGTTACATAATTATTGTATCACAGTGGTGGCTTGGGGCCCTGTTGCCAGAGCAAGCCAGGCTTTGTTAGGACTGTATAGTAAATTGTTACCTGATATTTTGAATCAAACTCATACACACACTCGCTCTCTACATTATTGTATGTGATTTTGGCAAAATGGATAATGAGTGGAGGGGGACAGAGGAGGAAAAATTTTACTTGTACAGTGTCATAAATCCTGGTTTCCTTGGTAACAACACGCAAACTGATATTGTGCTCTAAAGATATCCAATGTAAACAGGGAAAATGAATACTTACGTTTTTTATTACCTATAAAACTGATTTATGCTAATTAAGGTACACTCAATATTTAGTTACTATAATTTAATATACAATAATCTAAAAGTGGATACTATTTATTAAAGTAGTTATAAAAGTTGAACTTTTATAGTAAACCAGGTAATGTTAATAGTGCGTATCCATGTAATGTAGTTATCCAAATAATCAGAGGATAGCTAAACGTCTCAGATTTTGATAGAGTTGTGTTAATGCTGGTTACGTTTTTTTCACACCAGAAATAGCCACTTGTAAAAGTGATATTTTGTTAACCTGAACATAATTTGTTTTGTTTAGTACTATGTTTGGAAACCAGGAAATATTTTTCCTTGGAGTAGTAAAAAAAAAGTTATTCCCGGCATTTAAATAGGATCTCAATTTTTTTCAAGTGAAATTAGCTATAAAATAATTATTTTGGGCAACCTGTTAACATTTAAAAACAAGTTTATGTTTCGATGAATGCAAGCCTAACCTATGCGTATTTATCAAGAGTGTATATATATATACATACGTAATTTGTATTTTTTTTTATAGATGATGTGATGTTTACACGTTAGAAGTCTTCTTTTATATTCCAAGGAAAATATACTTGATAGTTTGTCTTTATATATATGTACTACTTAATACGGTATGGCTACAGCAATATATTTCTACGTCTAGCTATTTTAATGCTAAAGTAAATCCTACTAAAAAAGCTACAAAAAAAACTTAAAATCCCAAAGTTACGTTATTTATTCTACATGTAAAACAAACATAAATAGTTTTACGTAGATATCTTAGACGCAAGATCTTAATTCAATCACTTCTTTATGGAGGAAAACAGCGTTGCAGCCACACATTGAAAGCAAACATTTATAACTTTAAAAACATAGCTTAGTATAAAACATCAATATAAGAGAATCTGGAATATTTCTTTAATTTATCTTATGACAAAACATTCTATACCGCCATATAAAATAAGATATCAGAAAACATGTAGTAGGCTATGTTTGGAATAAAACTGTCATCTCAAAATGATAATTATTTTTACAAAATACATACTTACAAAAAACAAAAAAATTTAGCCACTCTAACTACGATAAGTTATCCAAAACTCTAATAAAAAATTTTTTTACTTAAAATCACATTAACATAATATTTTTAAAGTAATTATACCAATTATTATATCTAATATTTTATCATTTAAGAAATTGTTATATTTTTATTAGGAGAGCTGTGAAAAAATAATATTCGTGGTAGTTGGAGTAATCATATTAATACAAATGTGAAACTTAACACCCCTGATAATAATTATACTTAATTAAACAATATTTCTTATTTTCTCACTATATTCCATATGCATTGTATAGTCTCTATAATAGTTTTATATGAACACACTGCTAATATGGCAGTTAAAATTAGTTTATATACAAATTAATATGTATATTTACTTAAAATGAAACAAATTCTTTGAGTTTTAAATTAAATATTGAACTACGCTCTTCAAAATAAAATTTGAGTGAAATCAAGCAAATTTGCCCAACGCACGCTACGTAATGGATATAGTTGATCCATGGTATATTGAACTTTTTCTGTCATTTAAAAAAATCATTAAGGTTTAACAGCTAGGCTATTTACCATTTTAATATCTTGTAATGAACAGGGAAGTTAAAGGAAATGCACCATCATTAGCATGGATGCGAACACCACAATAATAAATCACATGTGCACTAAAGTGCAACCCGCCAAGAATTGAAACTTGAACTCCTTATCACCAGAAGTATAAATTTTTACTAGCCTATCTGACAACTAATGAGGATTTTTCCGAAGGTCAAAAATATAATTGAAAAATAGTTTTGTATTTAGGCATGGATAGTGTTTACTATTTGTGAGACAAATTAATATGGCATTGTGTTTTTAATATTTTTTCATCTGTACAAAAAGCTCAAAGTCACTTTGAACCAACTATAGCCATACAATTGTATAATAACATTTTGCCTCTTAAATTATATTAAAAATATTAATATTACCTTTTATTAGGTGTTTTACTTTAGTATATTACCAGATTCTCCCAGTCGTTAAGGAAAACCAGAATGCTCAATACCACGTCTAACATTCACAATGTAACCCATCTTACCCGCAGGACGGCTGTTGGAATTATTCTGCGGTTTCGGGTTTGTGACTCCGAATGTTGTTAATCTGGCAGAACGAGGTCCATTCGGTTCCCCTAGCACTAATAAGATTCAACATTTGTTACAAAAACCTTAATCTAATTTGCCTTCAAAAGAACACTTCAAAAATGTTCCAAAACTGAAAATAAAAATAAAGTTTGCATTAACTTAATTTAGCGTTTCATAATTTTTAGGATCATTAAATAAACTTTTTATAATGAATTTTAATATTTGATATACAAACAAACTTAAAAATTATAAATTTTATAAGTCTATATTTGAAAACGAAGTTTTTAAAACAATTTCACTTTTTAAAAACAACACAAGACAAACAAAGAATATTTTCCTTTAATTTTGCTACTTATAATTTATTTTAAAATAAAATATGAACAAGAAGTTAAAATAAAACTTTGAAACTACATTATGCTTATTTTTTTAAAAAAATAGCAATATTTTTAATATCACCTAACATTGGTATATACATAAACCAAATTCTTAACTTTGCTACGTGCAGTTTTTATGACGCCTTTAATATATTCTTAATTGTATAGCGTTGCTTTCTTCCGTCTAAATAAATTACGCTAAAAAACACAATTAACAAATAAATTAATTAACACATTTTAAAACAAGATCTATGTTTTAAATTTTCCAATTAGTAGTTTGATAACCTATTTGACTTTTATTATTTACTATTGCTAGCTTGTAATTTCATAATATTTTGGTTAATTTACCGATTTTTGTATATATATTTATGAAATTTATAAAAGTTATGTAAAGTGCTAGTTTAGCTAAATTTTCATTCTACTTACAATTAACATAAGTTTGCAATTATTAATGTGTTGCTAAGCTATTATTTGCTATATTAGGATTTTAAATATTTCCCGCCATCATGTAGAAATGATTAACTTTATGCCGAGATTAAATTTGCGAAAAATCACTAACAACAATTTTTTAAATTTATGTATGTAGTTAAACACATAAGAAGATACAGTTTAAAAATCTACAATTAATGCCATATAATTAATTTTCATACGTGCAAAGCTTTTGTTTTTCTTAGACTTATAAAGTAGCATATTTTGTAGGTTAAGCTTGTTAAACTACGGTGTAATTGGTGCATTTACTCACTGGCTTTGTTATAAAGAGCCTTTTTTTTTATTCACAATGAATTAGTGCAGGTTGAATATTACATTTTACTCTCTCAAAATACTGTGTAATAATTCATGCACACAGAACTGCTACACTCATTATAGTCAACAAATATTTAGTGTAGTAATTTATAAAACAAAAATTACATAGTTATTTACATAAGAAAGAAGTAGGTAGCAGCAAAATCTACAGAAAGATATAGACTTAGTTGCATATTAGGCCTATTTCATAAATATCACTATGCACAATTAAGTTGTATACATTGTGTTAGCAGACACCTATCTAAAATAAGAAATAAGAACATTTTTTAAATTATTATTGTTAATTGAACAAGCATGATTTTAGCCAAAACCAAATAGACACATATTTACACACAAAGAACATTGACGGCACTAAAGTTTTTTGACTAGGCACAAATATATATCGTTCTTTGTAAAAACAAATTTGGAAATGTATTTTAATTCAGCCCACTATTGAATAATTCTATGTACTAATTCATAATAAATAAATAAAATTTTTCAAATTAAATAGTTATTTAAAAACGTTCTCTACACATGTATAGTTTAAAACATTTAGGTAATAAACATAACGTAGGGAGTTTGTTGAAATCTATGCTTATAAAAATCGATAAACAAAATAAATTCCTAAATGGAGTACAACTTATCTCCATGACGTAAATAAACAAATTATACACCATACATGTTCAGGGGAGTTATTTTAACAGGAGTTATTTGTAGATATGGTAAAATAAATAAATTTCATTATTTTGGTTTTTGACTTTAAAAAATAGTACATATTTTTATAAATGATTGGATTGAATTACAATAATTTTGTTTCAAAGATAGTTAATAAAAACTTATTTTCCAGTAAGAAATATTTTCTTCTATCGACTACTGTGAACTAAGACATTAAGTCACTAAGTCGTAAAATAAAATAATCTTGCTTTTTCAAAAGTTAACAGTTTAATGCTCATTATTTAATTGGGAACAAAAACAATTAAAAAATTAAACTTTACCTAATTTAAAATTGGATTCAAGAAAACATTTTAAACAAGCTTTTCTAACCATCACTAGTTTATAATTTTACGTTATATTTGATTAAGTTTAAAGATGATTGCATACTAACTTGGAAATTAGACGTTGACCTTTTACGACTATAAGCGATAGCGCAAGGGAAAAGTGTGAGACTGCCTGGTGAAACTTGAACCACCTTGTCAGCCCCTCCCCCCCCACATCTTTATAAACACAAAGTAACTAAAAACTATCATAAATTCAAATAATCTGTATCTTCACTACTCTGTTAACTTATTTTAATCGTGTTTATAATGTGGTTGGGAGCAAACATTTTATTTCCTAAAGAAATATATTTGTAGCTATCATTTGAACATTTTTTATGAATATAAAAAATAACGTGAATAATGTTCTTTAAACTAGTACACTATAATATTAAGAGAAACAAAATGTTTTGATTAATTATTTTACTCAACAACTTGGGGAGTAAAGTTTTAATTTAATTAGTAGGGATAAGAAGGTTATAAGAACGCAGTGATAAATAACATTTGGAAAACCACCCTCAATACGCCCAGCCAGGATTCGAATCTTGATCTATGCATCACCGGCAAGCCACTCTATTGAGATACCAATTACTTAAATAATGTGACCACCGATACGAGTAGAAATTAGAATACTACAAAATTAGAGTTGTCCAATTGGGTAAATTAGAGTTGGCCTTGAAAGTAATTTTATTCAAGAAACATTACTAGCAACCGGGAATCATCTTATTGTTAATTTAAAATAACTCACGCCTTCCCTGCTTACACGCTACGTGAAAAATAATGAAACTCGAGCCATTTCGGGAGTTTTGACCCCCAAAGTCTGCTAGGGATGGTTGATAAACTTCAGAAGGTAAGAACCTCGACTATCTCAACTATCGCCACGACTATCAAATGTTTAACACCTTTTGTATCCAGAAATTTGTTTAAAAACTGGATTACAAGTAAAATATTTTGATTTTCAATTTCTAAAATATATTTACGTTAACAACTTATTGACCTAACAAAAATTGAATTACTTTTTTTAGGGGGGGGGGATGGGGGAGTGTTTGGGGGTGTTAACTTATTTTCGGAAAATCATTTCGGTCTTATTCGAACAGATTGAGCTATTTTACACTGAAGAACAAAAATTATCGAGTACTACAAAAGATCGAGACATTAATATCACTAGCAATAACATAAAGTTGATTTGGTTTTATTTGTAAAGAATAAAAGGAAACTTGAATGTTGAATGGTATTTTCAATATTTCATATTAATAAAACAAGTCTACATCCACCAAAATAAAGTAAACAAATATTTCCCTAATATGTTGTGCCTTTTATTGTATGGCGTGTACAAAAGTATCTTTAGTTAGTTAATTTTGCTAAAAAAAATGAGTTCAACATTTTGCATAGAGATGCTAGCAGTATTTATTTTATGTTTTAGTTAACAAGAAGATATGAAAGAAAAGTTGGATAAACAATACAATAGGTGTACAATTTTTTGTTTTATCCACCCACACGTCCGGGTTAAACATATCTTAACTACACTAATGTTAAAGGTGACATTTAAGAGAAAGTGTACTTGCATTTTCGTGGAAGAAGAATGTGACATCATTTAGGAAAAAAATAAATCGATACACCTGGCTAGGATTCAAACCTCGCTCCACGTCACTGGCAATCCAGACTAGACTACCCTGACGTTTAGTCCACGTGTCCACCTAAATGAGTAATATTGAAATAAACTAGTAATGACACGTATTAGGTGAATAAATCTGATATGACAATCCGGTTTACCACCAACGAGTTGCTTCAAAGGAATTATTTTATCTCAAATTATGGGCTTTCAACCCTCACGTATGTTACTCACTTAACATAACACTAACCCCCTTAATCCTGCATCAATAGGTTTGTTGATTTAGCGTTTAATCTAAGCTATGCGAGCTGAGAAGGGTGAATTTTAAGGAAATACATAAGCATTTCCCTGTATAAATAAATGTGTTGGATCCATTAGAGTGAGATTCAGTGGTTGGATAGCATAGTATGTAACTTTAGTAACAAACTGCGCTGCCGATGATATTCTGGGCTAGAATACTGGTGGGGTTCAATGAAGGTAGTTTGTTGTGAATATTCTCTCACTATTTCTCCACGCAAATTTTGATAAATTTACTCTGAACTCTACCGTTATCATCCATTACACCACTAGAGTAATTAATATATAATATGCCAATAGCTCGAACGAGTAATGAAACTTGGTGACAAAAAATTGAAAAATAACATACACAAGAATCGAGCCTGACCTCTCGTATCAAAACAAGCCCACTAGCACATGTCTAACCATACTGGTGTCATTAAACTAAGACCGCTACTAGCTTCAGTGGCTGCATAGTCTAAGATGTTATTATCACAGTAGACTAGAATGCCAATGACTGGGAGATCAAGGTTCTAATCTCGGTCAAATGTAGGCTGGTTAGTAGGATGGTTTTCTGCAAAATGGTTGTTCCTTCTCCCTCCACGTAAATACGGGTACACTTCCTCTAAATATAACTTCATCATCCCTATAACAATTAGAGTAATTAGTACATAAGCGTACAACCCGAACGGGTGGTAAGACGCGGTGCTAAGAAACAACTATGGCTGCTGATAGCAGTTATTAGCACTGGAGCAGAAGTGAAAATAGCCTGACCAAACTAGAGCCAAAGATACTCTTATTCGTGGCCGGTCACTAGATTTGTTCCCGGACGTAATATTCAGTCATCAGGGGGCCCGGTTCACTCACCTTGCGGTGGAGGTGGGGTCTGGGTCCTATTCAGCTGAACGTTCTGAACGTTGGTTCCAAAAGTGGTCCGAAGGTGAGTCTGGCGGTGTGAGAGCTGCTGGACGCCACCAGCTGCACCACCAGGAGTACCAGCACGCACAATGGCGTCGACGCCACCACCCCGCAAGACCGCGCCTCCCCGGTGGAGTCGCTCTTCACCGTCGCTCCCATGCTCCAGGTTAGCGGTATCTTCGTGAGGGTGTTTGTGGGTACTAGTCGGGACTGAGGATCACAGATGAGTGGCACGACGTCAGCCCGCTTGGCCTCGCCAGGTCAAATCACGGCGCTAGTAGGGGTACGATTTGAGGGAGGGGATGGAGAAATGTACAAGAGATTTTATTTTAAGTTATTAAAGTGACATGTTGCCCTGCTACTGCGCGTGCTCTACTTGCGGGGATGAGAATTCTTTTAAAACCAATTCTGTGGAAGAATTATCTATATCCATAATGGACATCTAACGGAAAGTAGAGTTAAATAGTGCACAGCAAAGTGTAGTTAAGAATTTACTAACATCTTTCTATGTGTTCACTACTTGTGGACCATCCGCTTACTTTCACTAATGAGGTAGTAATGAGGAAGATAGAGTTTAGAGGAAACATAAGTTCATTTTCATAGAGTGAGAGTGAGAAATCATCCTACAAACTAAAAAAGATAAGACTGGTGGCTCAGTACACATGACTATGTTAGCGGGTCTGTAAAAAGTCGCTAGCTTCATTATGATATAGTCATACGCCAAGTCATGTGTTCTGTGGCTTGCCATTGTTGGTGAACCTGAACATGGGATTGAAGGGGACGGGAGAAAAGGCCGATGTTTTTGTAATTTTTATGGTTAAACATTTTTTTTGGCTAAAATAAATCAAATATTGCTCCGGTTCAAACATAAAGTTTAATTTTCTTCACATGTTGACATAAACAGTTCCTGAATTTCCATCATGAGCAGAGAGAAACTAGATGGCAAACTTTTTAAATGAAGACAAAAGTTGTCATCAAATTCCAGGACATTCTTGACAAATATTAAACAACTGTTGAGATCACTATTTAAATAAAATTAAATTATATGTTTGTATTGGAGCAATATTTTATTTATTTGGCCAAAAACAGTTTTGCCATAAAAACTGCACTTACCTTTCCTCGCAATCCCTACATCTCCCCTTAATTTGTTTGTTAAATGCTCTGATAGTATCTTCTAAAAGGCGATCAATCCATATGGTGTAACAGGGCTGTGGTATATGTTCTGCATTGCTTCTTACAAATACAAATAGAAAAAAGTTGTTTAGTCATTGTGAACTATGAATACACATTAACTATTGAATGATACTGTTTTTTTTAACTATTTTGTGTACATTAGGCATATTATTCCTACAATCTTGTCCCAGTACTTACAGTCAAAAACTTAAATTCCTTTTAACGTTTGATGTTTACTTTTGAGAACCAAAATATATTGGAAATATTTGGAAACTATTTGAGCACGAGCAGCCAGTAGGACGATACAAAATATACATAGGGTATGTCCGTGGAAAGGGCAGGGGTGGGGCTTGGACTATATTTTTGTACAAAGTTTGGTTCACAGCCACCATTTAGTTCAAAATGTAACAAACATACATCCATAGATGAAATGAGACTTTGTTGCCATATCAAATGGCCACAATCTCATATAAGGTCTATTTTCACAGAAAAAGCATCTTAGACAAAATTAACCATAGATTTTCAGCCTAAATTGATAGTATTTTACTATTTTATTAGTATTATTTGATAGATTATGATAATACCTATCAAAATTTACAGTTTAAGATCACTTGACTTAATGTATGCATACGTAAAAGTAAGCCTAGCAGCTTTTTTAGCTGTCAGATAAGAATTTTCCTATGAAAATCAGATTGTAACTTATAATAACGATAGTATGGATTCAATATTGAGTAATAAAGATTATTACAATTTTTCTCTAGCTTAGATAATTTATTTTAACGGGGAAAATTCAATCATGTTTTCGATTCCAAAAAGCTTATGAAAAGAGATGGTGCAACTTGTTAGGTAAAGTTGATAGTAAATATTCTCTTAAACAAGTTGAGAGTGTATATCAATATTCCTTGCAGACGGACAGTTGATATTTCATTCTTAACTTAGCACGCATGCGCTGTAGCCCGGTCGTTTCACGGCACATGTTCTGAGATTATCTAACCCCTTCGCCGCAATAATCTTAAACAAGAGGACATGAACCATTTTTAAACCCTACCTGAAACTGACCAAAGAAAAGCTTTCTCCCCCCGTGTCAAGACGGCCGGCCATGTTGGAAATGATAAGGCCGTAGCCGCTACCTCAACGTCCGTTATGAGAGCCTCGCATGCAAGCAATGACGTCACGCGGTGGTGTTCCAATCAGGGGCGAGTTTAACAACGTCTTGGCGTCGTACGTGTGCATGCGTCTAATAGGCCCCCCCTTCCCCTCCTTCTCTTTTCGTCTTGTTAATTCGTTTTGTTTTTGTAGCCACTACCTGCAGTGCAACATGTTTGGGAAAATGAGGGGAAAAGGTTTTTGGATAATCAATTGTTTTCCTAACCTCATCGGTGGATACATGGATTAAATGCCAGGCTATTTTTTTCCGATTTTTTTCTTTAACTTAGTGTTAGGGGTTTTAATCTAAGCTGGAGGTATTGAAGGTACTTGTTTTTTAAAAATGGTTTCCCCACTTCCCCACCACTTAGGGGAAAACTCACATCAGTGGATGAATGTTCGAAACAACACTCGTATTATAATGAGATGCTGGTGACTGTAAGGTCAAAGTTTAAATCCCAGTTGATTATAAGGAGGTTCCACGCTAATGCGGGTTCACTTCCTCTAATTCAACCTTCCCAATTCCTGATCCATTAGAGTAATTAGTACTTAAAGCGTATAACCCGAACGGGTAGTAAGACGCGGTGCTAAGTATTATTATATTATTATTATTATTATTATTATTATTATTATTATAAGGAGGTTGATTTTTTCTAAACGGTTTCCCACTATTCCTCAAAGCAAAGGCGTTGACATTTGATTTAAGTTATACCTTCCTCATATATAGCCTACTATCGTACTTATATGCATGTAGCCCGGACGAGAATTAAGAGGTGGATTAAAAAAACAATGTTTTCCTTATGATGTCACTACCTACATGTTGTACAATAGTACAGAGAATATTAAAGCGCAGAAGAAGGCTAACCCTCATATCAAAAGCACACAAATGTATGAACCAAAAGTGCACCCAGACATTGTATTAAAACAAATTAATACCATATTCAATATTACATTGTATTCATAAATAATAACTGCTCTTCACCTGGCTTAAGACTTAAGTCTTACAATATATGAACACATTTATAAAAATATGACCTAGGTACTCGATCAAGTGTTTAGAATTTCAAATTAAAATCACTTGATATAAGCTATTAAGTAAAAATACCTTTATTAAAACGTACGGCCAGATTGAAAAAGTATTTAGGACCTATCATCTACATATGTTGTTTAGCTTAGGTTCAAAGAATGGCCCTGACAAATTTCGATAAAATTGGTTTAAGAATTTGGAAGTTATCGCGGAACAAACAGGCTGACAGACATACAAACGAAATTCTAAATGACCTAGTTAAAATGGAGCCTCGTTATGCTGTCAGTAAATTAAATTTTAATTTATATGTTTTTAAAATAAGAGTTTGATATATTTGCGAAACTATGAATATACAGTGTATCTAAAATACATTTAACCAAATCATTTCCCTCAAACTAAATTTCAAAATAAATATATTTGGTTTGACTTATGCTTTAAAGATGAAAGATCACTGTACCGTACATCTTCTTGTATATATTTTGCATATGTGTCTGCCCCGAAACATCGCTGAAAACTATTACCTGCACTATTACCAAATCTAGTAAAAGTTTTCATGATATATACTTGCTTGCTCATTTTCGTCATAATAGTTGTTCACATGTTGACTTGTACTTAATTAAGAATTGAATTAAATAAGGAGTCATCCATCGTTTTTAATAAACATCAACAATAAGGTTATTAATTTATTTGGGAGGGGGGGGGGTGGAGTTGAAGCGGGAAGTAGAAGAAGATAGTGAATACAATATTTAGGTGTTTTTTAAAAATAATTATTTTTAAGGTATGGTTGGTTTTGATAACTCTTCCCAACGTTGTACTTCAATACTTAACTAAGAAGTAATAATTTTGATATAACTAGGCATAGCGGTTTTTGAAGAAAGACTACGCAAGTGTGTGTTAGGAAGGTAGAATTGAGATAAATGTTCCCGAAATTGCGTGGTGATAAATTGTGAAACCATTAAAAAAACACATCAATACACTCTATCTGTATTATACAACTGGAAAACCAGATCAAATTATATTAATATTTAAGCCATGTGTTAGCCGGAGGGGGTGTTAGTAGATTTATTTAATAGGTCTATTATCAATCAAAAGTTGCAGCTTAAGATCATGTAAATTGACTTAAAATATATGAAAATGATATTAATAACTTGTAGTCCACTTTGGTTGTCACATGATCTCAAAGCGTAGATCTCACTATACAGAGTGTTTGGTAACTCATAGCCCAAACTGCACATATAGCTTGTTTGAACCAAAGGTAATACAATATCCCAGTACACTTACATCTGGAAAACTATAATAATACCATTAAATAGTGTCCAAAGTTTCATCATACAGCGCCGAGATAGCAAAGCTGTTCAAGCATGTGTGTACAACAGGTTGCATAGGAATTAGTTGTGAGGCACTACACACCCAGACATCTTGGAGCATGGCAGAAGAACATACTACAATTAATAGTAAACAACACATCAGTCCATATAGAAATGCGAATACATTCTAAGGGTCATCATTAACGGTCCTACATAATATAAAGTGCTTACCATTATTACATGTGTAGTGCTACGTGGCTAACTCCTATGCAACCTGTTGTACACGCATGCTTGAACAGCTTTGCTCTTCCGGTGCTGTACACCAAAACTTCGAATACAATTTAATGGTATTATCATAGTTTGCCTGATGTCGGTGTACGGGGATTGTGTATGGCTTTTGGTTCAAACAAAATATATATGCAGTTTGGACTATGAATTTCCAAACATTCTGTATACATCAGCACGTCATTTTACCTGTTAAAGTTACGCTCATATATGATATTTACTCTAAGGGGGTATTAAACGGAAGGAAGCATTATTACAAACACGAGCGTGGTCAATATTTCCAAGGAGTAACGCCGTGAGATGATTATCACTATCAACTCTTACGTCATATCTGTTTGGCACATCATCGCTTTGACGATTGCAGGCGTTTAACACAGAGTAGATGCTGGAAAACGCACAATGGTTACATATTTTTCATTAATTTGTAAAGCTATTTTAAACAAATAATTTAAGTAAATTTAAAAATAAATAATAGCCATTATTAATCCGTAATCCACAAAATATTTATGTTAATAAAAATAATAGTTAGTTTGTGTGTCTCTCATGACACATGAGCATTGCCTACCTCAATCAGAGTTCTGAAAATTTAAAAAATGTAACCCTTGTGGACAAACATGTGCATCTCGAAGCTGGAATTTTAAATTTTTAACTAAATTTCTTAAAATTCATTAAAAATCGGGTTGGGAGAGTTAATTTATTACATTTTCTAACTGTTTTAAGCAAATAAAAGTGTTTTTCAAGGTAACACCATAAATTGCGTGGTTACCCCAAGAAAAGCCGGGTACCTATGCTAGTATGAGAATAAATGTTGGTAATATTGAAAACAATACAATAATCGTATTGGTTCACAGGGTCCATGTTCTCTCGCTAAAGTTATCTTGAACTAGAAGTAAAAATTAAATGTATTGTGTAAGTAAGTTTTTTTTTAATATTCATAGTTTATAAATATAGGAATATTTACATAGTTATAGAAATCCTAGTAAACTCTTGTATGATATGTAAAACCATGTAATATTTTCCCTAAATATTTTGAATAGTCATATTGTATAGATGTTTAACGAGTTTACTCTTTTAGAGGTCTATTCATGATTGTATATTACAAAGAACATAAGAATTTAAAAATATTTATTTAATTTAATATTTTTTCTCTCCTACTCTCCAAAAATATTTACTGCGAAAATATAAAATACTATATATAACAATCACTCCTTAAAGAAGGATTAGGAATAATAATGGTAGAAATTAAATTAAATTGATAGCTTAAAACTTTTTGAAGTTATACTTCTTTAGGCGCGTTATGAAAAAATGATGATAGTGAAATTTTAAGATGCACGCGCATCACTGTAACACAAAAGTAACAGGTTGAAGCTAAAGCGCTCATTAAGTCTCGAAAAAAAAAAAGCTACCAACAAAATAGAAATAGAACCTCTGTTGTTGGTACGCTCGTCGCCTCTGATCACTGTTTTCATATATATATAATATTTATCCACATGTTTCAAGTTTCTACATTCACAACACGTGTTTTAGTTTCATACAAGTGCGAATTATATATGTGCTAATAAATTATATTCAGTAGTGATTTAAATTGAATATTTTGATTAATATTATTTACTATTCGTAAATATTAGTGAAAAAAATTGTGCTTATAGACTTTTTCAAGTGCTCCAATATAATTGAGGTTAACTATCCGTATGTATTATTTATTGATATAAATTAAAATATTATTATTTAACATAATTAATACTAAATATTATTAAATTATTATTGTTAGAGATTTATTATTGGTTATTTAATATTTACAAAATAAAGAAATAAAATTAATAAAACATTTAATAAAAAATTTGTGATAAAAATTTAAATCGAACATCAAATTAAAATATTAATTTTTAATATTTATTATTAAATTGAATAAATAATAAATATTTATAAAAATAAATGAACAAATTTAATGAAAACTTTTTGATAAAAATGAAAAGTAAATATTAAATTAAGAAAACAATAAATATTTAAAAATGAAAAAATGAATAAACTTAAATTCAATTTTTGAATTTATTATTAAATTTATTCATTTACTTTTAAAATATTAAATAATCAATAAATATTTAAAATTAAGAATCTTATAATATTTTTTACAAATTATGTCATATATATTTATTATTTTCTAAATTTTATTTTTAATAAATATATATATTATTAAATTATTAATTTTCAATTTTAAATATTTATTATTAATGATGCCAAAGAAGTATAACTTCTCACGCGCGTACATAAGTACACACACCATTTTTTTTAATAACATTTGAGGTATATTTTATTCAGATCAAAAAGATTTTGTAAAATTTTGTACATATTTTATTCAGATTAAAAAAACTTTATTACTAGGGGTTTTTACATTATGTATATAAATTAATGTTTATTTAGAGATATGTGACTTTTATCATTAAATGATATGTTGAACAACAACATAATCATGGACATGAGTTGAATTTCTCCCATGTCCTCTTTTTATAAATATATTATAATTTTTTTATATAATTTAACATGTATATGACATATAACTAAAAATACGTTTTAAGTGGGAAAATAAATTTCGAGATTTTAATTAGGTAGTGAGTTGTACATGATATAGTTTTGATAATATTTTTTTATTCTAACACCTTATTATATTTACTGTCACTACTTTAAACTAATGTTTTATATACAATCGATAGATTTTGACGACAGCTGACGATTAAAACTTAAAACAACATCGTAGCTTCTCCGAGTCAAAAGTTATACTAATTGCAAATCTCGATACGCAGCAAAATAACCTCAAAATGGCGGCGCTTCCCCTCCACCGCGCGCGATGCGTCACTGTTCTCGCGTATCGTAATGCATTTTTTGATCCTTTAGCTATCCAGTGGTATAATTTAATTTTGGATGTAGAGGATAGATTCGAAACTACAACGCCAAACTGTATCCCCCGATTTTGTTATCATTAGGTTTTTTGGATTGCCCCCGTATGGTAGCAAATTTAAAGACGTATTCACGTCAAAATTACCATCAGCTTCATGGCTCAGACAGTTGCCCGCTTCTCTTGACGTCGAATGAGATCTATATTATAGCCTCTTGAATATTTTTTTCTTTCAAATTCCTCTCCAAGGTTTTTGTTTTCCTCTCTGTTTGAGTACAGACAATCGCTGACCTTTCCAGGTAAAGATGCGGTAAATTTTTCTTTGTCTTTCTTCAGCTTTCTAGACTTGCTACAGATGGTATTTAGGTCCCTGTTGTCTTATACTGTTTTATTACACTTTATACACGGACCAACCCTGAACACTAAACTGACGGTAGGGCCAAACTCACGCGCTGCATGAATGATTGATTGAAGAGTGACTAACAGATAGCTGTCCGAGCGTTGTTTTTATACCACGGCGTGTTACCTACTTTCTACGTGGCCCAACTACTCTAACCATCCAGAGTGAAGACGAGACGAGAGGAAAGGGCGAAACCCACTCCTCTGTGCCGCGGAGCGAGAAGGACAAGAACTGAATATGTCACACTCCATAGTCTCCAACAAACTACCCTCATACAACCTTGCGATTTCTCCAACCATTCAGCTCCCAGAACTTGTTAAAGCTCACAACCTTACACATACAACTGGAGAAGAATTCCTGGGGGTGATTTTTCTGCACTCCCTGGCCTGCACCCCAGTGGGGACTGGTTTCGCCAACCTCTAGGTATGCCCCTAATACATGTATACAATTAAACTAAGCGTACCAACTGAAGTTAAATTTTATTTATTTTTCTCAAAAGGGTTTCATTAATTGCAAAGATGCTGGCCTTGACGTTTGTTCCTTTTTATCCGACCTACATTTTTAAAAAAAGTGTCCATTACAATTTGTCAGTATGTTGGTACTAGTGTGTACTATACACCGAATAACAACCCGGTCGGGGATGTAGAGTAGCGGTGACAGTAGATCTCTCATACCCCCCTCCCCCAAACCCTAGGTTGATAGAGTGAAGTTACCTTGACACAGTCTTGTGTATTCAACCGCCAAGGAGAACTTGCGTGCTAGATGCTGATGTACAATCCTCCGTGCCGTGCAAGGTGGACGCTATCGGTTCAGGAGCTGTAGCGTGATTTGCCGCTATCTAAGTAGGAAGCGAATAAACTCGTCTAACCTGAAGACCCTTTTGAGACGGGAAATGAATAAAACACGATTGTTGTAAGGCTTCACGATAAAAACGATGGGAAAGTGAATTAATGAATGTATTTTTATAGCGTTCAATAATCTTTATGGTGGGGACAGTTCTTACAACCTCTTAGCGCTATTCCTTGTAGCTAAAACATCGCTCCGATACCAATATAACTCATTTTAAGAAGTCATGTTTATTCTGAGACATGGGTTCACCATGTCTCAGAATAAACATTACTTCTTAAAACCAGATAAGATTAAATATTCATTGAAATACAATATGTATTACAAATAATAAATGGTACGGAAATCTGCACGGACTTTCTCACTCTATTGTTTAAAAATGGACATATTTAATCAAAACTCGTAATACGTAAAACGAAATAACATACCCAAGCATAAATTGCATTATATTTTTGTAAAAATTTTTGAGTCCTGGTTTTAAATTTTATAATTTTATTTTTAAAGAATTAATGTCCTGATTTGTATGTTTGAACCGATAAAAAATATCAATATTAGGTCCACAAGGGTCAACATTTCGTATTAAAATTTCAATTTCCAGTTAAAATCCTCGACATTTTATTAGGTGTTGCACATCTTCATGTCATCGCATTGCTGTTAAATTCCTCATTTAAAAATTTTGACTAATAAAAAATGTTAATATTGACCATTGAGTCTAAAATGGATATATATCATTGTTGTACAAACATTTCTCCTAAGAGGTTTAAGGAGAAACAACATAAGCTTTTAGAGACTTATATTTAATTACTCTATGGCATTGGAGAATTACTGTGTTAAAACTTAAGTACTCTTTACAACTAAAGCTCACAAAATTGTATTAATATATTTTCCAATATATCAGAAACTGTTGATTTTATAAAAATATATTTCATATAATTTTTTTTAATTTTTAACAGTAATACAATTTTGCAATGATAAGTTATTTATTATCTCAAATAATTGCGGAGGTACGAAAATTTCAGCTTCTATAAAGTACCCTAAAATTCATTTTCAAGGGAAAGTGAAAATAGCGAGTTTATTTGTAATCTTAATCAACGCCTAGACACAAATTTTAATCAAAATCGTTAGAGTCAATTTTGAAAAAATATTTTTTTTCTCTTTTCGCCCTTTATTAAAATACTCTTAATTTTAAGTTTAAACAGACACACAAAAATATGGTATTGCAAAGATCACTTTTTAGGGGTCCATCAACATTCCAGGTTAGATTTTTTTACGGTCGCAATACTTTACCTTTTATGTTATTAAAATTAAAATAATAATAATATTTTCACCGCGTCTTACTACCCGTTCGGGTTATGCGCTTTAAATACTAACTACGCTAATGGATTAGGAATTAGGAGGGTTGAATTAGAGGAAGTGAACCCGCATTTGCGTGGAGGGATAGTGGAAAACCATTTAGGAAAAACCTCCCCCAGTTCATCCGACCGAGATTCGAACCTCGATCTCCCCGTCCTCAGCAGTCGAGCTCAACACGACAAGCACGTTAGCCAACTACGCCACCGAGGCGGGTTTAAAATTTAAAAATATAAATATTTATGTATAGCTTGAAATTTATTGGTTTTATAAAAATATGCTTCGAATAAAATATTTGTATTATAAATAGAGCTACATATTTGTAATGATAAGTAATATCATATCTCAAATAGTTTCAGAGATATGATAAAAAATTATAATTTACGCATCAGACCGGAGCCCTTAAAGTCATTTTTACATAATATTTAGAGTAGCCATTTTGTTTAGAATATTTATAAATATTTTGAAATAAAATATAATCAAAATCGTTAAAGCCGATTTTGAGAAAATCGTCTTTATTTTTTTTTGCCCTTCAGTAAACTACCCTTAATTTTAGGGTTAGATATCCAATTCCAAAAATCACTCAGGCTAACCCTATGAAAACCCTAGATACCAAGTTTTAGCCCAATCGGTTAAATAGTTTAGGCTCTAGTTGGCGGTACAGACATACAGACGGAAATTCAAAAACCACTTTTTAGGATTTGGAGAGTTAAACGTCAAGATTCATCAAAAGTTCGAGCTCGATTTTTTTAACGATCACAACACTTTCTCTACCTGTAAGACAGAGAGAAAGTAAAAAATAGAATAATAAATATAAAAATAAGATTAAGGAATGACAGTGATTAGGAAATGGGGATGCTTTGTTGTATTAGTTGATATGTTGACTGTACGATGGTGAACATGTTGGTGGTTTGGTGGTGTATGCTAGTTGTACAGAGTTGGAAATGTTTATTGTACGGTAGTGGATATGTTGGCTGTACAGTGTTGGATATGTTGGTTGTGCTATAGTGGTTATATTGGATGTCTTGTGGCGTTATTCTGGGCTGTGTGGAAGAAGCCAGGGTGGTCTGTAGATATTATCCTGTTTGACCTAAAGGAAAGGTTCTGAGTGCCCTCGTACATTGATTATATTAGTCATGACTTGCCCTGTAGGGAACGCGAGAAAAGATAAGTGTTTTTGAAGTGTCTATGGTGAAACATCTTTTTGGTCGAGATAGATTAAATAATATTCTCCTGCAGAAACATAGAATTTGATTTTCTTCACATGGCGATCAAAACAGTTTTTGAACGTCTGTCAAGAGTGTCTTGGGATTTCATAAATTGGTTATCCTCATTTAAAACGTTTCTCATATAATGCCGCTATGCTAATGACAGATATTCCACACATTTTTATATCAACATGTGGAGAAAATTAAACTCTAAGTTTGTGCCAGAGCAATATTATTTTATTTATATCGGCTAAAAAAATGGTTTTGCTATAAAAACTGCAAAAATATTGGCCTTTTCTCTTGTTCCCTAAATCCCCACCTTAACGTATCAGTGTTGATACAGAGAACGGATGAAGGATTACAACAAAGAGTGATCACTCTCTCTCTGACTAGGCCCTTATTTTTCAGGTCAGCGTGACTTGAGTGCGATCCTCTCCCTAACTATGTCGCTGTTGTTTTAGGTCGTTGACGGAATGCTCCCTCCTCCAGCGTGCGTGTTGTTGGGCCACTCTCTCACGTGACCTTGTCCATGTGTTATCTAAATCGTTAGTTTATTTGTTATGTGGTTTATGACCGCTTCGTTCCCTTCCATCGCGACGCTCTCTGTCTCGTTGAGGTGTCGTATGAAGGGCAGGGTTTAAGCTCCCTCTTTACCTCCCTGCGGGGGAACACCCCATCACGACACCACCGGTCACGGGCGAGCTCATACTCTAAAGCAGGCCTTCTATAACTGTGGGTCACGACCCTTTATGGGGTCGCGTAACAGGATGTGGGGGTTTCGAAAAGATTTTCATAATGACTCATGGGTTATAGCTTTCAAAACGGTGTTATTTATCTAATATTTTCACAAAACTCAATTATTAAAACATGTCGCTTGAAGGAAAATATTGTAACATAATTATGTTAAAAAATAAATTAAAAGTTTTACCAAAAAAGTTAACATGGAGAAGAATAGGTTGAAAAATAGTTTAGTTTAAAAAAAATGTTTACATCTACAGATGATTTTATAAGTGAAAATTACCTTCCCAAAGATTGAATTGTAATAATTATAATTGATCATCCGAAGTTCTTGGAGACACAGTATCAAAAATACTTCCCTTCAAATGTTGTTTGTAAGAAACTAAGTTAGGTTTATAAACCATTCTCAATTTAAATCAAAAACCTCAGTCACCTACCATTAAAATTTCAAGAAGAATTTGCCGAGTAATCAAGCAACACAGGTTTAAGATTTGAGTTTCCTAAAAAAAAAAAAAAATCGCCAAGGGAATTTTGGTCTGGGTTTGGGACAGAATTTACAATAATTTTTGAAATGGCTCTAAACAAACTTCTGCCATTTTGTACGACGTATTTATGCGAAGTGACGTTCTCAGCATTGACGATTATAAAAACAATATGTCGACCAACTCCGAATGTTGAACGTCATACAATACCAAATATTCAGCCAAGATTTAATTATCCATGTAGGCCTAATTATAAACAAGCACAACCATCTCATTAGTATGAAAATTTACTTTTATCTTTAATAAGTGGTAAAATTAGATGTGTACCAAAGAATTGTTTTAGAAAAAAATTCTTTATGATTTATTATCAGTAAATGTTTTATTTGTATACCTATTTTATAAATCTATACACTCGGGGTCGCGTATAAATATATCGGGGGAAAAGGTGTCGTGTGTCTAAAATGTTCTAGGAGGCCCTACTCTAAAGTTTCGATTCCATCAGAGTCCACTGGAAGTGAGTTAGTCATAATGTAAGAAGGTTGATATATGTTCTCTCGGTGATTATTATTTCTGTGCATCACATCTCACTTTCCATCAGAGTCCTCTGCAAGTGAGTTAGTCATAATGTACGAAGGTTGATATATGTTCTCTCGGTCATTATTATTTCTGTGCATCACATCTTACTTTCCATCAGCGCTATAATTATTCAAACTTTATTTCTAAGCACCTCGTCTTGCTACCGCTTCGGATTATACGGCTACGTGCTAAACTCGCTAACGGTTTTAGGTATTAGGAAGGTTATATTTAGAGGGATTGTACCAGTATTTGTGCGTTGGGACATTGGAAAACTATTTTGGTAAAGCGACCCTTAGTTCACCCGACCGAGATTCAAACCTCGATCTTCCCGTCATCGATAGTCTAGTCCACTGCGAGAATAGCTCTTTAGACCACGCGGCCACCGAACCGGGTCCTTCAAACATTGCTGTGGAGGGGAGGAGATAAGAAATAAATGTACCCAAATTTGAGTGACGGGAGAGTAAGAAACAATTTGCAACAAAATACACTTAGTACTACCAGCCGGTATTCAAACCTTGGCCTTCAAGTCACTGGTAAGCCAGTCTATCAAGAATTAGGCCTTAAATAGTGAAACCACCGGTGTGCCACTTATTTAAAATCCATCTTCGCCTTCTTGTCTCATAATGGAATATAGTCAGAGTCACAAAAATGTGATGTAAGTAAATTTAAAGATTCTGTCATAATTTACTGTACACGGTAGTCGACTAGGAGTAAGAAATGGATATACGACAAACAAATGTATAAAAATCAATTTAGACCTTACCGATTTAAAAAGTGACACCATAGGTCAAAGTTTACAGCTAAACAAAACATAGCTTGTCTTAGGAATACATTAAATCGGGAGAATTAATTTAACAGAATGTAAGATAAGACATTCACTAATGTGATACTACACTCATCCAACCTTAGCACCTGACAATCATCTATCTAATACTAGACTGTTTTAGGCTCAAGCTTAGATCAAACAGGACATAGTTGAGTCCAGGATGCTGAGAGAGGAAGATGTGCGGTATGGAGGGGGAAAACTTCTCCGGTTCCTATTCCTGATGGTTTCTGCTTCCACTTTTAACTCATGACAAAACGGTGCTAATAAACTATTCATTTTGTTTTAGTTCAACTCTTTCGGTACTGAACGTTTCTAAAATATCTTGCCATCCGTTATTTTCTTATTTCTATTTTTAGAGTCCTCACACGTTCCAAAAAACCGGCCGATCTATGTACAGTACATTTCTATTAAAGTACATAGATTTTCTCGACCTCATTCCTGAGTAAACATATAAATTAATAATCAAGAAATGAAATACACAATACCAAATTCACAGAGCGCGAACGAACACAACCTCCTCAGGCGGAACCGCCAAGCAAACTAAATGCTGATTAGTAATTAGGGCCTACTCACGTTGACAACAATGTTGACCCAGTGTAGAGGCTCCTCAACAATGCTGCCAATATATGTTACCAACATTTATTTGATGTATACCGCTCACTGACGGGAAACTGTCAACATGTTGCCAACATTTCCCAACATGAATGTTGTAAACATTATAACTGCTTTTTCACGTTTTTGTTGACAGTACGTGTTGTCGACACGTGTTAGCAACAATGTTGTTGAGGTGTGGACGAACCTTTATATGACTGAATAACTTGAACTTTCTAACCACACACACAGTACATTAATTACATACAAACTCCACTTAGCACAATGCCCTTAACTGCTTGGGTTGTCAAATGGTCTCAGGTATCAATCACTCTAGCATTATACTGGACCACCGTTGATTGGAGATCGGGGTTCAAATATCGGTTAGATGGACTGAGGGAGGTTTTCCTTAAATCGCATTTGACTTTCTCTACACGTAAATGTGTTCCTGTGATCCATCCTTACTCAACCCTAGCATGTGAGTGATTGTAATTAGTTTATATGTGTGTAACATGAATGGGTAGTAAGAAGCAATGATAGAATTAAAACGAGAAAATAAACTACACTCCTTGCTTACTGGTGTCTTAGATATTTAATTGTTAAAATATTATTAGAGATGCACAAAGCTTCTAAAACCTCGACTTTTCTTCGAACAATCGTCATATTAGAATTTTCTTTTGACTTGCCCAATTAAATGATTTAGTTTTTCCACTCCTTTTATATCTAAATCCAATCTTTTAACGTGTAGTAAGGTCTACACTTATATTTTAATGACGCCAGTCGTTACAAACGTGCCAACATGACAGTATAACCAATACTTGCATGCACATTAAAGAGTTCGCATGAAGCATGTTCTACCTGCATGAATATTCGAGTTCTCGAATAATTTGGCGCTAGTAGCTAACTGTCGTGCCAGCTGAACGTACGCGCCAGTTGTATTTGTACGTGCCTATATTGATTGGTGTGTTAGTCACAGCTTGCAGAGAACAGGTGCAGTGCATTATTTAGAACAGTTGTGTATACATGTGATGAACTGTTTTGTTTTGCAAGTAAATCTTTGCACGATATTTAAAAAATGTGTGTATTCCTCTACTTGCACGACAGTTGGACTGGCATGGCTATTGGCGCAAGCTAAACGTGACAATGTGTACGGGCCTTAAGGCAGGGCTATATTTATCGTATTTGTTGTTGAATCTTCAAATTTATCACTTCCACATATGAATCAGCTTCCAGAATACATTCAGCTTTTGTTTTTGGTGACTTCCGTGCGTTTCTGATTGGTGAAGGAAAAGAAAGTCCGTTTTTGATTGGTGAATGAAAAGAAAGTCCGTTTTTGATTGGTGAATGAAAAGAAAGTCCGTTTTTGATTGATGAATGAAAAGAAAGTCCGTTATTGATTGGTGAATGAAAAGAAAGTATATTTCTCATTGGTGAATGAAAAGAAAGTCTGTTTCTGATTGGTGAATGAAAAGAAAGTCAGTTTCCTTGGGTCTACACTTCTGATAACATGGTATACACAAGGGAAACTTACAAAATATCCGCGTGGCTTCTGCTTGTTGGCTGAAAAATCTTGAAATAAAAATATGTGTATTAAATCGTTCCAAAAAATGTTAAGGAAGATGGACGTGTTTTGATTCTTTTTTCGGAAAAGTCTAAATGGTTAGAAGTTTTTTTCTCTTATACTGAATGTCTCAAAGAAGTGAGATGTGTTTTACTGGATACAATTAATAAAATATACAGAATAGTGTCTAGACGGAATTTATTAACTGTAAAGTTCAATATGTATTTTGGGAAGAATAAAATATTATACATTTTCACCTATTTAACAAAAGGAAAATAAATATTTCTAAAAACTCTTATATCATCCAAATTATCAGGGTATGAGTAGCCAGGGTGGATCCAAATAAATTATGGGGACCTCAAGTAGAATGACGATGACGGTAATTTTTAGACCATAGCTTGCGCCAGTAAGGGAAAAAGAACAAAACGTTACACAATTACAAAGGCCCGACAGTAGAAATAATACGAGCTCAAGTGCACATTCACTTTTTTTAATTTGGTCATACTGTGTTGTTATTAACATTACAAATTAATGACTATAGGACAAACATAATGATATCCAGGAAATTAATTTATTATAATCATAATGACTTGATTTATCAGCTTAGCCCAAATATCTTAATCTTTTTTGCAATAAACATTTTGCAAATTATATGATAAATTAGACAGTTAAAAATATGCTGCATTAAGTTGACATTTACTGCTTAATATGGTTAAATAATAGTGAATTTTTATTATTTTCACATTAGGTAAGATCTTATTATATCTAATATAAATTAATCAAAAGGCTTGTATAAAATGTAATCATTACAAAGTGCTGTTTACCATATAAACCCCCCTCCCTAACTTAAATCAATTTTAAACAAAATCGTTAAAGCCATTTTATAAGTTTAACATTTTTAAAATCAGTCTTTAATGAACTACCCTTAATTTGAAAGTTAAAATAAAATCAATATTTGTCCTCAAGCTCGAATAAAATTCATCAAACCGTATTGGTTGTAGCCTCAGGTACAGACAGACAAACAGACATAAATGTAAGACCCACCTTTTTGAATTCGGGGTAATCTAAAACGTCAAGATCCATCATAATCTAGAGGGCCAGAATTTTCACGATTGCAATACTTTCTCTAAATGAAAAAATAAAATTGGACTCGAACATTCCTTGTAAATAGATATAAGATCAAACACACGTGTTCAAACAGTAAATACCAGCCTCAGCAGCACCTGGTGTCGAACCCAGGTACACCATATGGGGAGTCGACCACCTTAACCATCTAGTCACGCCAAAGGACTTTAATTATAATTTCCCATTCTTTAGACCCTAAGTGTAAACATTTTTAGCAAAAAATAACCCAACCAATTATCTTAAAATAATTTCTAATAACCCTGTGTTCAAACAACCCCTCAAATTAAAAACAACCATATTTTCTTAGATTATCGGAGAAAAGAGGGTGTCAAGTAGAGTTGATTACTTTCCCCTCTATTTACCAAGTTTAGTGTATATTATAATTGGTATCGTGATTATGTGGCCACCCACAAATTTTGAAACAGGAAGACAAAGCAGGTAAAGGAACAGACACGGAACACGAAACTTGGAACGATCGACTTCCTCGAGGTAAGCTATGTTGCCCCTTTTTGCGTCATATTTGGTTAGACGTCACCTTCACACAATAGCTTTGTGAGGGGCTTAATGGGGTAGGAGGGTAAGTGGTCTGAGATTAAACTTATTGAATATACTTTTAAATAATTGATCATTCAAGAGAAAATTTTCTATGAAAACAACATTATAACTTTTAATAAAAAGTTGTAAGCTTGGTCCTAAGATGTAGTCTATCTGACATATCTTTAATTATCTATATTAAAGTTCTACTACATAAGTTTTTACTAAAATAATCTCTAACTAGGAAAGGACGTGGAGAAAATGTCTGATTTGCTCTCCCTTAGCACCTTTTCAGGGTAGGTGTACACAGGCAGCGACGCAAAGCGGTGAGTCGCGCAGAGAACGTTATCTTAATCGCGCTGCCCCGCCTCTCTGTCTGTGTACTCTTACCCTTAGCGAGACGGACAGTAGGGAATAGGTGAATCTCTCCACATCGCCTCTCTGTCTGTGTACTCTTACCCTTAGCGAGACGGACAGTAGGGAATAGGTGAATCTCTCCACATCGCCTCTCTGTCTGTGTACTCTTACCCTTAGCGAGACGGACAGTAGGGAATAGGTGAATCCCTCCACATCACCTCTATGTCTGTGTACACTTACCCTTAGCGAGAAGGACAGTAGGGAATAGGTGAATCCCTCCACATCACCTCTCTGTCTGTGTACACTTACCCTTAGCGAGACGGACAGTAGGGAATAGGTGAATCTCTCCACATCGCCTCTCTGTCTGTGTACTCTTACCCTTAGCGAGACGGACAGTAGGGAATAGGTGAATCTCTCCACATCGCCTCTCTGTCTGTGTACTCTTACCCTTAGCGAGACGGACAGTAGGGAATAGGTGAATATCTCCACATCACCTCTCTGTCAGTGTACTCTTACCCTTGGCGAGACGGACAGTAGGGAATAGGTGAATCCCTCCACATCACCTCTCTGTCTGTGTACTCTTACCCTTGGCGAGACGGACAGTAGGGAATAGGTGAATCCCTCCACATTGCCTCTCTGTCTGTGTACTCTTACCCTTAGCGAGACGGACAGTAGGGAATAGGTGAATCCCTCCACATCACCTCTCTGTCTGTGTACTCTTACCATTAGCGAGACGGACAGTAGGGAATAGGTGAATCTCTCCACATCACCTCTCTGTCAGTGTACTCTTACCCTTGGCGAGACGGACAGTAGGGAATAGGTGAATCTCTCCACATCACCTCTCTGTCTGTGTACTCTTATCCTTAGCGAGACGGACAGTAGGGAATAGGTGAATCTCTCCACATCACCTCTCTGTCTGTGTACTCTTACCCTTAGCGAGACGGACAGTAGGGAATAGGTGAATCCCTCCACATCACCTCTCTGTCTGTGTACTCTTACCCTTGGCGAGACGGACAGTAGGGAATAGGTGAATCTCTCCTCATCACCTCTATGTCTATGTATTCTTACCCTTAGCGAGACGGACAGTAGGGAATAGGTGAATCTCTCCACATCACCTCTCTGTCTGTGTACTCTTACCCTTGGCGAGACGGACAGTAGGGAATAGGTGAATCTCTCCACATCACCTCTCTGTCTATGTACTCTTACCCTTAGCGAGACGGACAGTAGGGAATAAGTGAATCCCTCAACATCGCCTCTATGTCTATGTACTCTTACCCTTAGCGAGACGGACAGTAGGGAATAAGTGAATCCCTCAACATCGCCTCTCTGTCTGTGTACTCTTACCCTTAGCGAGACGGACAGTAGGGAATAAGTGAATCCCTCAACATCGCCTCTATGTCTATGTACTCTTACCCTTAGCGAGACGGACATTAGGGAATAAGTGAATCCCTCAACATCGCCTCTCTGTCTGTGTACTCTTACCCTTGGCGAGACGGACAGTAGGGAATAGGTGAATCTCTCCACATCACATCTCTGTCTATGTACTCTTACCCTTAGCGAGACGGACAGTAGGGAATAAGTGAATCCCTCAACATCACCTCTCTGTCTGTGTACTCTTACCCTTAGCGAGACGGACAGTAGGGAATAGGTGAATCTCTCCACATCACCTCTCTGTCTGTGTACTCTTACCCTTAGCGAGACGGACAGTAGGGAATAATGAATCCCTCAACATCGCCTCTATGTCTATGTACTCTTACCCTTAGCGAGACGGACAGTAGGGAATAAGTGAATCCCTCAACATCGCCTCTCTGTCTGTGTACTCTTACCCTTGGCGAGAAGGACAGTATGGAATAGGTGAATCCCTCAACATCACCTCTCTGTCTGTGTACTCTTACCCTTGGCGAGAAGGACAGTAGGGAATAGGTGAATCCCTCCACATTGCCTCTCTGTCTGTGTACTCTTACCCTTAGCGAGACGGACAGTAGGGAATAGGTGAATCCCTCCACATTGCCTCTCTGTCTGTGTACTCTTACCCTTGACGAGAAGGACAGTAGGGAATAGGTGAATCCCTCCACATTGCCTCTCTGTCTGTGTACTCTTACCCTTAGCGAGACGGACAGTAGGGAATAAGTGAATCCCTCAACATCACCTCTCTGTCTGTTAACTCTTACCCTTAGCGAGACGGACAGTAGGGAATAAGTGAATCCCTCAACATCGCCTCTATGTCTATGTACTCTTACCCTTAGCGAGACGGACAGTAGGGAATAGGTGAATCCCTCAACATCGCCTCTCTGTCTGTGTACTCTTACCCTTGGCGAGAAGGACAGTAGGGATTAGGTGAATCCCTCCACATCGCCTCTCTCTCTGTGTACTCTTACCCTTGGCGAGAAGGACAGTAGGGAATAGGTGAATCCCTCCACATTGCCTCTCTGTCTGTGTACTCTTACCCTTAGCGAGACGGACAGTAGGGAATAGGTGAATCCCTCCACATTGCCTCTCTGTCTGTGTACTCTTACCCTTGGCGAGAAGGACAGTAGGGAATAGGTGAATCCCTCCACATTGCCTCTCTGTCTGTGTACTCTTACCCTTAGCGAGACGGACAGTAGGGAATAGGTGAATCCCTCCACATTGCCTCTCTGTCTGTGTACTCTTACCCTTGGCGAGAAGGACAGTAGGGAATAGGTGAATCTCTCCACATCGCCTCTCTGTCTGTGTACTCTTACCCTTAGCGAGAAGGACAGTAGGGAATAGGTGAATCTCTCCACATCACCTCTCTGTCTGTGTACTCTTACCCTCGGCGAGAAGGACAGTAGGGAATAGGTGAATCCCTCCACATCGCCTCTCTGTCTGTGTACTCTTACTCACGGTACTTAGAATACCCGGTAGGGTCCACAAGGCAGGTGCGCAGTAGCCTGTCGTGTCTGTGACGTCAATGTGGCCCACTGCGCGCTCAGCTGTATGCTCCCGTCAATTGTTCTTGTTGCTTAGATGCTATAATCTTTCTTTATCTATGGCTCTAATGTTTTGATGTATGTATGCATGCGTTAATGTTTGTTTACCTCTGTGTCGTGTGATATTAATTAGTAATAGTGATTCCTTGTTGTGTAGTTGTTGGGTGCAATAACCACTCAAGAATCTGGGGGAAGATTTTATAGATTTCCAACAGACAAAATTTTGCGTAAACAATGGGTGCACGCTTGTAGAAGAGCTAACAATTTTTGTTTCTATAACGCTCGTGTTTGCTCTGCTAATTTTAGTGAAACGGACTTTAAACGTGACTTGAGGGCGGAACTACTCAAATTGAAACCAAATAGAGTGTTAAAAAAAAGTCGGTGCCACATTTTAAAATACAGTAGTTCGGAAATAAATAAAAGAGCTGATAAACGCGAAACAAAAAAAAGCTTAAACCATCTTTTAAATATACAAGAAAGTAATAATTTGCCCTTTCCATCTTTAGAACATGGGACTAGCCCAACAAACTTAATAAGTACACAAGAGTTAGAGTTGGAACTGCTAAAGAAAGAAAATAATATTTTAAAGAATGAAAATAATGTTTTAAAGAATGAAAATAAAGTTTTATAGAAATAAAATAAAATTTTAAAGAAAGAAAATAAAGACAATCTGACAGCTAGCCACTGCTAGGACATAAATTTCTCGTTTAGCCGAAACTATAAAACAAATCGAATCTCGTTTTTCCAGCTCCCAAAATCAAATTAGTTTAAGGGGAAAATGTACCATTTGGAATTCTGAAGATGTATCAAAGGCAATAACGCTAAGATGTATATCCAAAAAAGTATTTAGATATTTAAAAGACTTTTAAAATATCCTCTTCCAAGTGAAACGACAATAAAACGCCGCCTCAGCGAATTTTTTGTTAAGCCAGGATTTATAGATGTTAGTTTAAATATTTTAAAAGCACAAGTCAACGTTTTTATTGATTTTGAAAAAGACGTGGTGTTTTGTTTTAATGAGATGAAAGTGAAATCTCACATGTGCTATGATACTGTTGAAGACAAGACCCTAGGACCACACTCAACTGTACAAGTTTTATTAATCCGAAGCTTGATTGGAAAATGGAAACAACCCATCTATTACGGATTTGACAGACCTCTATTCTTGAGTGTTGTTGAAACAGTTGAGGCCATGGGATTCCGTGTCCGGGCTTTTGTTAGTGATATGGGACCATCAAATCAGAAGCTTATGTTGAATCTGGGAATCACACCTGGCTGTACAAGTATTAAAAACCCATTTTCTGAAGAGAACCAAATTTGGTTTTTTTTTGACGTCCCTCATGTTTTGAAACTTTTGATAAATCACTTACTGGATGAAGGATAGCAGCTGTCTAACGGTAACACTGTTAAAATAGATGAATTTGCACAGCTCGTCGAGTTACAAAAATACGGCGATCTGAAATTTGCGTATAAAATTAACACTAATCACCTCCTTCTAACAGGAAAAGAAAGACAAAATGTCAGGAAGGTTGCAGAATTACTATCCAGAACTGTTGCAGGGCTATTGAATATACTCTACCTGGAAATTAACATGTGGTTACATTTTTGAATATTATAAATGATGGCTTTGATGTGCTAAACTCTAGATTACCTTATCATCCAACAAATAAGTTGAAAAGTGCCTAGGGGATTAATTTAAATGATCAGAATGCAGCCCTTAACATTTTTTTATGATATGTGCGAATCTATGCGAGCTATTGGGATAAATAAATTATTACCTTTCCAAAAGGGCTTCCTAATATCTATCCGTAGTCTTAAAGGCCTATACACAGAGTTACACTCTGAAGGATACACATATATTATGGCAGCGAGATGTAATCAAGACGTCCTTGAGTCTTATTTTTCTCTGATTAGAGGCCTTGGTAGATTTTATGATCACCCGCTACCAACGAATGTGAGCTAAAGAATAAAATCTTTACTTCTGAGTCGTAGTGCATCAGTAATAATAAAAACTGGGAACTGCTCAACTGAAGACACAACCACATTAAGTGTTGATGTAATACAAAATCTGAAATGTGATATCCGGGAAGATTTACAAGTAGAATCTACAGTACAGGAGGAAATTTAAAGTGAACAGCAGGAAGAGGAAGAATTTATATCGACTATTGAACCCCAGTTAGCAGAAAGTAAAAATAATATCCATGGACAAGTAGCAGGAGAAAGCACATACTTACTAAAGATGCTCGCAGGGTATATTGCTTATAGAGTGAAAAAGAAAAAGCTAGTTACAGCTTACGAATATGGCCATCCAACGAGTCACTACCCTACAAAATAAATAGACTGGCTTTCGACAATATCAAGAGGAGGCCTGATGGAGCCAACAAGTGAGTGGGCTCAGATTATATTTAACATGGAAGAGGACTTCAATACATTTCACGGCGGTGGTTTGAATAAGGATTGTGATGTGATGAAAACACTAGTGAACATCCTCAATTTGAAGTACATCGGCATAGATGAGTTTGCTATTTCATGTTATGTTCGAACGCTCACCTTAATTAGAATGAAGTCCTTGAATAAGAAGAAGTCTCTGAAAAGACCAATCTACGGTAGTACGAAGTCTGATGGTGGTAGAAAAAAATCAAAGAAACTAGCTAAGCTTCAATGAGTTCATTTCGGTGAGTTTATCCAATACTACATTTCTTCATGATACATTATATTTTATATCTTGCCTACATAATTTTGTCTGTTTTTAATCTATAATTATAAGAAATTGTCTTATTTATATTTATGTTGTGAAACTTTCTTTTAACCCCTTAAACATGTTCTTCAATGCGTACTTTTATTACAGTGGCAGTGTAATCTGTATATTTTAAAATCTTAATTATTCCAGCCAACTTAAATAAAAGCAGTGAGAAAAGGTTAAACATTGTCAAATTTGAATGTTATGATCAAATTCCAATCTACTTTAAATCAAATATTAGGTGAGATGCAGCTAGCAGGCAGTGTTATAGTAATGGACTAGCGCGGCCAGTGGGCACCGAGTAACGTGTCAAAGGGGCGAGACTGGAGGGGGAGATGCGCGTGGACCCTACCGTGCTCTTACCCTTGGCGAGAAGGACAGTAGGGAATAAGTGATTCCCTCCACATCACCTCTCTGTCTGTGTACTCTTACCCTTAGCGAGAAGGACAGTAGGGAATAGGTGAATCTCTCCACATCACCTCTCTGTCTGTGTACACTTACCCTTAGCGAGAAGGACAGTAGGGAATAGGTGAATCTCTCCACATCACTTCTCTGTCTGTGTACACTTACCCTTAGCGAGAAGGACAGTAGGGAATAGGTGAATCCCTCCACATCGCCTTTATGTCTGTGTACACTTACCCTTGGCGAGACGGACAGTAGGGAATAGGTGAATCTCTCCACATCACCTCTCTGTCTGTGTACACTTACCCTTAGCGAGAAGGACAGTAGGGAATAGGTGAATCCCTCCACATCACCTCTCTGTCTGTGTACACTTACCCTTGGCGAGACGGACAGTAGGGAATAGGTGAATCTCTCCACATCACCTCTCTGTCTGTGTACTCTTACCCTTAGCGAGAAGGACAGTAGGGAATAGGTGAATCCCTCCACATCACCTCTCTGTCTGTGTACTCTTACCCTTAGCGAGAAGGACAGTAGGAAATAGGTGAATCCCTCCACATCACCTCTCTGTCTGTGTACTCTTACCCTTAGCGAGACGGACAGTAGGGAATAGGTGAATCCCTCCACATCACCTCTCTGTCTGTGTACACTTACCCTTAGTGAGAAGGACAATAGGGAATAGGTGAATCCCTCCACATCGCCTCTATGTCTGTGTACACTTACCCTTGGCGAGACGGACAGTAGGGAATAGGTGAATCCCTCCACATCACCTCTCTGTCTGTGTACACTTACCCTTGGCGAGACGGACAGTAGGGAATAGGTGAATCCCTCCACATCACCTCTCTGTCTGTGTACACTTACCCTTAGCGAGAAGGACAGTAGGGAATAGGTGAATCCCTCCACATCGCCTTTATGTCTGTGTACACTTACCCTTGGCGAGACGGACAGTAGGGAATAGGTGAATCCCTCCACATCACCTCTCTGTCTGTGTACACTTACCCTTGGCGAGACGGACAGTAGGGAATAGGTGAATCCCTCCACATTGCCTCTCTGTCTGTGTACTCTTACCCTTGGCGAGAAGGACAGTAGGGAATAGGTGAATCCCTCCACATTGCCTCTCTGTCTGTGTACTCTTACCCTTAGCGAGACGGACAGTAGGGAATAGGTGAATCCCTCAACATCACCTCTCTGTCTGTGTACTCTTACCCTTGGCGAGACGGATAGTAGGGAATAGGTGAATCCCTCCACATCGCCTCTATGTCTGTGTACACTTACCCTTGGCGAGACGGACAGTAGGGAATAGGTGAATCTCTCAACATCACCTCTCTGTCTGTGTACACTTACCCTTAGCGAGAAGGACAGTAGGGAATAGGTGAATCCCTCCACATCACCTCTCTGTCTGTGTACTCTTACCCTTAGTGAGACGGACAGTAGGGAATAGGTGAATCCCTCCAATTTTTTTTGTCCAGTTATCTCAAGTTCCCTGTGCCCTTGATAGATCTATAATGAAAATAGTAACGGAGGGGTGGAAGTATTTCTAGAAGGGTAGGGAGTATTGTTAGGAGGGTTGAAAGTAATGTTAGGAAGATTGGCAGGAATGTTAGGAGGGTAGGAAGGAATGTTAGATGGGTCAAAATAATGTAAGAAGGTTAGGAAGGAATGTCAGGCGGGCTGGCAGGAATTTGAGGTTGTTTGGAAGTAATGTTAGGGGGGATGAAAGGAGTTATAGTAGGGACGGAAGTAATGCTAGGACGGCTGGAAGTAATATTAGGAGGTTTTGAAGGCTGAAAGGAATACTAGGAGGTTCGAAAGTAATGTTAGATGAGCTGGAAGGAATGTTAAAAGGGTTGGAAGGAAAGTTAGGAGAGCTGGAAGTAATAGCAGGAGGGCTGGAGGGAGGACTAAAAGTGTTGGAAGGAATGTTAGGAGGGTTAAAAGGAATGTTAGGAAGGGCGGAAGTAATGTTAAGAAGGTTAAAAGGAATGTTAGGAGGGACGGAAGTAATGTTAAGAAGGTTAAAAGGAATGTTAGGAGGGACGGAAGTAATGTTAAGAAGGTTAAAAGGAATGTTAGGAGGGACGGAAGTAATGTTAGGAAGGTTAAAAGGAATGTTAGGAGGCTTGGAAGTAATGTTAGAAAGATTGGCAGGAATGTCAGACTACGTTCAAACGGGGCGGTTTCGTCCACGCGGTTTGATCCGTATGGAGATTGGTAGCTGTTCAGACGTTTCGGAATCCGTGCGGAATATAAAAAGAATATTAAATAAAACATAGTTAATATTTCCAAACTAAAACCTTGACGTTTATAGAACGGATAGTACAGAGGGCCTACTCTTCTTATATCATATAAATATCTGTGATAACAGCTAATAATAAATATCTGTAATGAAGACAAATCTACCGAGTACGTTATGTTTTTCCAATGAATCCCCGGTGTCCACCAACTCTGTCCAAGCTAGTTTTATTTATCTTGTTAGAATGTTCTTTACATTCCATGTTCCATATGGCAGGCCTTTTCTCCATTTCGTCAACAAAAAGTTATGTATCGAAACGCTCCATAATTCAATTCTCTGCCTACGTCCAAACCGCGCCGAATCCGCTCGTCAACTGAACGTTCTCATTGGAATTCATAGAAGTGAAGCCACGTGGAATACGCGAGTTTATGGCGGTCGGTCAGCGGAGACCACTCGGACGATTGTACTGCTGCGTCTCGTATGAAGCTCAATACAACTCGATACCGCGTGGATTCCGTGTGGATGGATCCACGCCGTCTGAACGAGCTTTTAGGAGGGTAGGAAGGAATGTTATATGGATCAGAAGTATTGTTAGATGGGTCGGAATTAATATTAGGAGGGTTGAAAGGAATGTTTGAGGTTGTCGCGATACGATATTTCATAACAAAGAACTTTGGTTGGTAAGTTAATTAAACATTGTGTATTTCATGCACATTTAATGTATTGTTTTTTAACAGCTTAATATGATACAGAAATTGCCATAATGGCCCACGCATTCATCCACACGTCCAATCTCCATCAGAACCCAGAGTTAACAGGTCCAGAATAAAACCCAATTACCTGACTTTGATTTACATTGATCACTGAGAGCTGCTGAGCTCTAGCGAATACAAGAAAATACTACTTTAAGAAAATAAAATAAAAACACTCAAGTTGGCTAGAAAACGATATTGCTCTCTCTCTCTCTCGCACCTAACCTGTGAGGTTTGACCTTGAAATATTGTGAGGGCTGGAAACAAGCAAACTGAATGTTCATGATCAGTTACTAGCTGCACGTGCGTGTAAACTAATTATCGCCGTACAGTCACTGGCCAATAAAATCTACACAACCTAATGTAAATAACCCCACAAACATGGCAATATAACAGGATCATTACAGTACTCCCCCACTTTCTGGATTAATTTTAGAAGAAAAATGAGTCAGGAAGTAATTCTGTTAGCTTGTCTTTACATTGAACCCTTTGCACATATTTTAACACAACTATATATTCAATTGAGATTATGTATTGTGGTGAAAAAAATATGTTATATTATATAAATTATAGTTTTCTGTGTCTAGTATCAGTGTCTTCTAAATCTTGTTTACATAAAACAGTTAACATCAAGATGTATAAAAATTGTGCTATTTGTTGGGTGCCACTCCTTGGATCAGGGAGAAAAAAGTAATAATAATAAAAAAACATTTACCTCGGCTAATTCAGACAGTGGCACGACGACTCTCAATACTCGAGACCCCTGGGGAATACTTAAAATAAAACATCAACAATTGATATAAAAATGGATTGTTGAAATATAATGTAATTTAGACTACAATAAAAATAAATGTATAAAATAACAATTATTGGAACTTTTGTGGGTTTATTATTGTTTCCTTTTTTAACCATATCCCAATCCTACCTATGGAATTCCGGATAGTTATAATTATAATTTGACAACATAAAATAGTATTGTTGAGACATAAAGAAGAAGAGAGGGGAAAAAATCAATACAATTATTATTTAGACATAAAATAAAATGTTAATTAATTTTCTGAATTAGATAGTCTTTCTGAAAGTTCTTACATGAATTCTGATATTTGATAAAATAAAAAAAACATAATCATATGATTTTAAAGTTGTAGAGTTGGCTTGACCTCACCCATGAATTAGTCCATGCTGAAACAACACAGACTTTATAAATTTGTTTCACTTTATTAATGTTAACTCGTCCACAATTATTAAAATAATAAACATTCTAGCTTTTGCACATCTACTTAGCTTTCCATTTGCTACTCACACTTTATTTTATAACCATTACTTCACTTAAAAAAATATGGGCTGGAAGTAATGTTAAAAATGTTGGAAAGAAAGTTAGGATAGTTGGAAGTAATGTTTAGAGGGTTGTGAGGAAGATTAGGAAGGGTGAAAGTAATATCAAGAAGGTTGGAAAAAATATGAACTCTTATTGTATTCTTTTTATATAGAATAATATCAAAAATGTGTGAGAAAAATGTATGCTCTCGCATGAACATGCAATTATATTATTACTGTGAGTTTTACAGTGCATTTAAAGTAAGTAGGGTGTTTAGGGCCCGTGACCACTCATATAAATTATTAATATGCTGAAACAATTTGATTCGACTCGCCCTTATGCTTCGTTAACGGGGACGTTGGTGTTCCAATCCCAGCCGGACACACTGGAAGAGAAAAGAGATCCACATGTGTATCCACCTGTGGTTTCCTCATTCTATTTCAATAACTTATATCAGTCGGTAGACCACCTAGATTATGATCTAAATGTAACGGCTTCAATTACTGGTAAGAGCAAAATAGTATTGTTAGAGAAACTTGAGCTCTCTTTTTACAGTAACGAACTAATGGACAGACGACTTGGTGTTAATTCTGTTGTATAGTTAAGTTACTTTGTAAGTCTTTACTGATGTAGTAAGTTGTTTAAGATAATTCACGTTATTGCCATACATACACCACGTGTATCTAAAACATTGCATCAAACTTTGGCAGGCTATTCCTTGGGTGAAAATAGAATAATTCACATCAGCAACCTAGGGTCCATCTTGAATATTAAGAGGATATTAGACCTGTACCGCCATTGCTCCCAAATGTGGCAAAGAAGACCGTGCAGACTCTTAGGCAAATCATGTTTACGAAACAATAAAAAATGCTATAATATATTATTTTGCATTTTTTGAAGAGCGTAAGAATATGGCGACGTACCTATGTTTTAATCTATTTCATGATATGTTTGAAAAGCTCATAAATTCTTAATAGATTCGTTTAAAAATAAATCGTGATTCAGAAATAAATAATAAAAATTTAAAAGCAATATTAAAAAATTTTTTTTTAACAAAAAATTTTTCCCCAAAAAAAAAAATCCAAGCACAACAAAAAAAGGGAAAAATTTTTTTTTTTAAAAACGTTTTTTTTTTTTAAACGGTTGTTCTGATATCGGGGGGAAAAACCCCTTTTAAAAAAAAAACCCCCAAAACGGGGACGGGGGAAATTTTTTGGGGAGGGGGCGGGGGGGGTTTGGGGTTTAAAAGGAAAAAACCCAAAAAAAGGAATGGGATATGCCCGCCTGACCCCCCCCCGGGTTTTTTTGGGCAAAAGGCAGAAAAAAAGGGGGGAAAAACTCTTTAGCTTTTTTAAAAGCTACATGTGTTTTGCTTTTGGGGCTTGAAATTCAAAATTTGAATACTTCGGATTTGAAAAAAAAGAGGCAAAAATAAAATCACATCACTTTTTTTCCCCCCGTAAAAAAAGGGGGGGAAAAAAAATTAAAAAAATAATTTTGGAAAAAAAGGTTTTTTTAAAAAATTAAAATTAAATTTTAAACCCCTTTTTAATTTTCCCAAATTTAAAAATTTTCTTTTTTTTAAATTTTTTAAAAAAATTAAACCCAAAAATTTTTTAAATATTTAATCTAAAAAATGATAATTTACGCTAAAAAAAATATCAAAAACCTTCCAAAAAAAGGGGTTTTTTTAAAACAAATCCCCGATTAAAATTTTTCCCCAATAAACAAAATTTTAGGATTTGGGTTTTTTTTAAAGGTGATATCGAACAAAAAATTCCACTTTTCCCTGTAGTGTGGGGGGGAAACCCCCTCAAAAAAAACCCCAAAAAAAGTGAAAAAAAAACCATTCAAAAAAACCCATTTTTTGGGGGGGGGTTTTAAAAAAATTTTTTTTTTTTCAACTTTTTTTTTGATAAATCCAATAAATTTTTTTTTAAAAAAAAACCCTATAAAAAAAAGATATAAATTTTTTATTTTTTTTTTATTTTTTTAAAAATCTTTTTTCCCAAAGGGACAATATAGGCTGCCCGTAATCCTAACGAATTTTAAAATTGTAAAAAAAACCTAAACTTAATGTTTTTACCGTTTTTTTTCTTTTAACGGGGTTTCCCCCGGGGGAAAAGTTTTTTGGGGTTAAAAGGGGGGGCCGGGGGTTTTGGTTTGGTTTTTTTTAAAAGGGGGTTTTCCCCAAAACACTTTTTCCTTAAAAATTTTTTGGTTTTTTTTAAACTAATTTTTTTTTTTCCCATTTCCAACTTTTTATTTTTTTAAAAAAAATGCATGTTTCCCGGATAGGTTTTTAAGACCCCGAAAAAAAAAAAAGGGAAATTTTTAAAAATTAATTAAAAAATTTTTTTTGGAAAATTTAAGGGAAAAAATTGCGTTTTTAACAAAAACACTAAAAATTTTTTTTTTTTATACCCCCATTTTGGGGGCCGCGGTTCAAAAAGCCACTCTCGCAATAGACTAAAACCCCCCATGGGGGGGTTTTTAAGGTTCGAATCTGGGGGGGGGTTTTTCTGGGGGGGTTTTTTTCCAAAAAAGGGTTTTACTACTCTCCCTCCAAAAAAATGGGGGCTTATTTAAATTTTTAAAAAAACCTTCCTCCCCCCAAAAAAACCCGGGGGTTTAAATTTGTAAATAACATAACCCCGAAGGGTAGAAAAAACGCGTGTTAAAAAAAAATTTTTCCCGGGTTTTTTAAAAATTTTTTAAATTTTTTTATACCTTAAAGAGCTTTTTGGAAAAAATTTTTGAAAATTTTTTTTGGGGTTAAAAAAAAAAAACCCAAATTTTGGCGGAAAAGGCAAAAAACGGGGATCTAACTAAAAACCCCACACTTAAAAATTTTTGGGGACAAAAATTTTGGGGGAAAATGATGTTAGTTTTTTCCGTTCCATAAAATTTTTAAAACTTTAAAATAAAAAAATTATAGCGCTTTTACAGAACCACAAAGGGTGGATCCAAAAAGAACTTTTTTAAAAATTTTTTTTTTTGGGGATTTTTTTTTTATTTTTATCAGCTTTTCATTTTGGGGGCCTGCTTAAAAACTAACACGGGTAAAAAATTTAAAAAAGTTATCAAGTTGCCCAAAAAAAAAAATTTGGGTTTTTTTAAATTTTAAAAAAACCCTTCTTACCAGAATTATTTTTAAAAAAATTAAAAAACCAAGAAGAAAAAGCAATTTTAAAAATTTTAAGTCAATGACTTTTAAAAAAAAAAAAACTTTTTTTAAACAGATAAATTTTTTTCCCCAAAAGGGAAAATTTTTTTAAAATTTGAAATTTTGAATAGATTGCAAAAAAACCTTTTGTAATAAAAAAAAATCTTCCTTTGCACAAAAGTGAGTACAGGGGGGGGAAACTTTTTTAAAAACCCCCCGGGGTTTTAATTTTTCCCCGGGGGCCCGGGGGGCCCAAAATTTTTTAAAAAAAATAAAAAAAAAATTTTTAAATGTCCCTTAAAAAAAGGGGAAAACCCCCGTCAAAACATATTTTTAAAAAAGGGGTGGATTGGGGGGGGCGATGGGTTGACCCCCCCCCCCCCCCCCGGAAAAAAAAAAATCGAAAATATTGAAAAATTTTTTTTTTTAAAATTTTTAAAAAAATTAACGCTACCTTTTCCCCCTTCCCAAACTTTCATAACCAAACATCAAAAAAAGATTTGGGGAAATATTTTTGAATGGGAATTTGCCCCCAATTTTAAAATCACAAATCTTCTCAAAATTTTCCCGGGATTGGGTTGTTGCCCAGCATTTTTCTACAAAAAATAAATTTTTTAAAGGGGGAAACATTTTTTTAACCAGCGAAAGAAAAAATTACTTTTAAAAAACCCCTTTTTAATTAAAAAATTTTGGGGGTTTTGGGGGGAAATTATTTTTTTACATTTTTTTGAAAATTTTTGGTTAAAAAATTTAACAAAAACCAAATTTTCCCTTTTTCCCAAAACCCCCCTTTTTTTTAACCCCAAACCAAAAAATAATTTTTTTGGGTATCTTGAATAAATTTAAAAAAATTTTTAAAATCACAAATCTTCTCAAAATTTTCCTGGATTCGGCGGGGGGGCCCCCCCTATTTCTGGGGGAAAAAAAATTTAAAATGTGAGGGAAATTTCTTTACAGCGCAAAATTATTACTTTTTTAACTTAAAATTATAATAATCTTAGTTTTGCCGGGAAATACTGTTTCATTTTTTGCAAAATCTGAGATGAAATTTAATTTTTCTCTTTTTCCTCTGAAATTTTTAAAAAACCCTTGGGCCTTTTGCTGCAGAAAAACACGGCCCACCATATTTGGGGCCTCTTTTTCCATTGGGGGAACCCTTTTAAAAAGTCGGTAAATTGAGCCCTCTGTTTTAAATGAAGTTCTTGTTTGCACTAATTTTCCCGTATCAAAATTTTTAGCCCAATATTTTAAAACCAAAAATTTTAATGGTGTAAGCCTTTAATGCAGTGATATGCAAAAATTGTTTCCCCGGGTTTGGCAAAGTTATCACAAATGTTTTGTGGGGAAGACACTTTTCCCATTGTTGGCTCAAATTTCATTGTAGCCCAAATTTTTTTAAAAAAATCCCTTTTTTGATGCCTTGCACCCCTTGATCTGTCCAAAAAGGGATACAAAAAGGACGAGTTATTAAAAAATTTTTAGAATTCTTAGGGCCCCAAACCTGGGAGCAAAAAATGTTTTCATTTGAAGGGTTGATGTTTGTCAGAAAACTTATATTTTGCTGGAAAAAAAATAGATCCCCTTTTTTTTAAAATTTTTTAAAAAATTCGATGCAATAATACTTGCAATATCGTGCCATTTGCTTTAAACATAAATTTTAAATTTCCAAAGACAAATTTACTCAAAAACTTTTTTCACGCTTTTAAAAAACAAGGTTTTTACGATACGGCTACCCAAAAAATTATTAAAAAAAGCCCCCATAAATAAACGGCTCGATGTAAATTGGGCTGTTGAAGTATCGGAAATTTTTTCTAAAGCAAAATTTTTTAAAATTTGCTTTCGTCCCTTAATAAAATTTTTTAATAATATTTCGCTGAAAACCCTTAGTCTAAGAAAATATGAAAAAAAGCTGGGAAAATTTATTTTGCAAATTCTTTTTTAGTTGGGGGCCGCAAAAAATTGGAAAGGGGGGGCCAGGGGTTGTGCCCCACTTTTCTTACCTTATCCTGAGAAAAGGGTTCATTTTTTCCCTTTAATTTATTTTCCCTACTTTTCTAAAAGTCTTTGTGGGTAGTTTTTTTTAAAATTTACTAAAATCCTTTTATATAAAAACACAAAGTAATGTCCCAAGGGCTGGCCCCGGGGAATTTTTACTAAAAGAGGGAGATGTAAAGCCCCTTCGTCAAATTAAAAGAAAAAGAAGTTTTCCTGAAAAAAGGAAAAGAAAAAAAACCCTTTAAACCGGGTTTGGTCTAAAAATTGACAAAGACTAGGGGCCTTGTGTCAAAAACCCCAAATATGGTTACAAAAAAATTTTTGATAGAAAAAAAAATTAATTTATTGCTATTTTTACCAAGACATCAGAGCAACGTGAGGACTTGAAAGAGGGACACTTCTCACAAAAAAAATTGGTCGATGAAAAAAGAAAGGCCCAAAAAGGCTGTTTTCACGCCTTAATTTTGGGAAACCCTTTTGGTCGAAGATTTCCCTCACCCCATCTTGTGAAAAGGCGTTAAAGGGTAGCTCAATGTTTGATTTTGACACAGACCAATGCTGTGGGGTAAAAGATGAGGGAAAAGAAGGGTATTTTGGCCTTAAAAATAAAAGGGAATATTAAAGTTAAACCTTGGGGGGGCTCTTTTTGTTTCCGGAATTATCTTACGGGGGAGAACTCCCGAGGGTTTTAAAAATTTAGGATCTGACCCCATTTTTGAAAAAAGTAAGTGTCCACCCTCAAAAGGGAAAACCAGGGCCCCAGAAAAAGGGCGTTTTAAAAAAAAAAAATTTATTTTTTTGAAACATAAGCAAGGCCAAAAGAAAAAATTACGCGCATTAACAAAAACACACTACTATCAAGTAAAACCCAAATTTTAAAAACGTGACCAGGAAAAATTTTTGGGCCTCTTTTTTTTTTGGGAAAAATGGGGGTTTAAAAGGTCGAGAAGATTTTCAGAGCATGTTTTTTGGGTTTCCCCAAAATGGAAAAAAAACGGGAGCCAGTTCTATCTAGATTGTCTCCCTGCCAGACTTTTTAGACCCAAAGGGACGCAGACGACCCACCCCGAAAAAAATTCCCTTTTAAAAACAAAGGGAAAAATTGAAGACAAAAAAAAAGGCTAAAAATGAAAGGCAAGGGCCCTTGAAAATTCCAATTAAAAACCTAAAGTAAAGGCGAAAGCTTTAGTTATTAGGCTTCCAAACGCAAATATGAGCTAAACCCCCCTTACCTAAATTTTGATTTTTTTTTTAATTGTTTCGTGTTTAAATTGGGGGTAAAAAAAAAATATATCCCCCTCAAAAAATTAAATTTTAATAAAATTAAAATGGCCCGACTGTGTTTTTTAAAAAGGTTCCCAAAGGGTTTAAAAATTTTCTTGTATTCTTTTGTGATTGTGATTTTTTTAAAATAGAGTTCAAATAAGGGTTGCCCAAATAAATTGCTATTTGTTTCCCTTTAAAATTTTTAAAAAAATTTTTTTTAAACTAATCAAAAAAAATAATCACAACTTTTCCAAAGGGGTAAAAATCGGGAAAAATGATTTTTTCCCGGAGCGAAAATATTGACATTTCAAAAAAAACTTTTACCCAAAAACTATTTTTTTAAAATTTCATATAAAAAACTATAGTATAAAGAGAAATATGTTGAATATATTAAGGGCAAATGGGTTAAATTTATTTTTTTATAAAATTACGGGTAAATTTTTAGAATAACCCAAAAGTAAAAGAAATTTCCCAAAGTAATTTTTTAAAAAACCCTATTCATTTTGGGTGAAAGTATGAAACACAACGTTTTTTCTACATTTTCCCAAATTTGATTTTAAAAAATATAAAGTTTGTTGAATATATTAAAAAAAATTAACTCAAAATTTTAAATAAAAACCTTTAAATTAGCTTATTAACTTTAAACCAGTGATGAGGGAAATTTTTTATAAAATCCCCGGTTTGGACTTTATAAAATTTTCAGCGTAAAATAGTTTTTTTTGTATTCCCCCAAATGTAAAAAATACGAAAAGTAGAAAACAGATAAAAAAAGGGCATCTGATTGGCTGACGTTTGAGTCACTAGTACACAACCAGCCTTTAAATTTTAATTCTCAAAATAAGGGAAAAGATAGTCTTAGTTGAAAAAAATTAGGTAATTTGTTAAATTTGGAAGAATAAAAAAACCCTTTAAAAAAACACACCTATACAATAAACATTGTTACTCTACTTATTAAAAATAAAGGTTTAGGGGACAAAGGTGCCACCGCCCCAGTTTTTCCTCCATTTTCTCTTTATTAAAATGGTGATTTACAAAAAAAACTTTTAATAGTTGTAAAAAGGGAAAAAATTTTTTTTCCCCCTTTTTTTACAAAAAAACCACTCCCCCAAAAGGGTCAAAAAGGGAAAAAATAACACTGCTAGCTTTTTAAAATCCTTACTCCAGGGCTATATTATTAAAGAACACTTGCAAAATGTAATAAAAGGGAAACTTTTTTGTCCCCCAAAAGCTTTAAAAAATTTTCATTTTTAAAAAAGATCCCCAAAATTTATTTTTTTTATTTTTCCCTTATACCAAAACCCAAATTGGGTTTTTTTAAAATTAGGGTTTCGAAAAAAAATATTTTTTTATTTTTAACGTACAAAAAAAATACATTTCTAAGTATTTTTCGTATCAAAAAAATTTTAGCGGAGAAATGAAAAAAAAATTGGGAAAAAAATAACCATTAGTAAAAAACCCTTTAAAGTCACTTTAATGGGAAAAAGGGGAAAATTCCCCCATTTTTTTTTGAAAATTTTAAAAACAATACGTAAATAAAAACATTAAACAAAACTTTTTGGCTCTTTCCTAAAAAATTAAAATAAAAAAAACTATGTTTGTTTTAATTTTAAAAACCCAATTAGGATTTTTTAAACTTTTTTTTATTTAAATTTTATCTTAGAAAAAAATTATTTCAATAAATTTATTTTTGTAATTTAATTTAAACCCAAAAAACTATCAAAAAAAATATAAACACCTAGGCCAAACATAAATACACATAATTGACTTTGTACCAAATTTAGAAAAAAAAACCGGGTTTTAAGTCCAAATTTCCGGGATAAACTGTTTCAGGGGGCCTTTTAAATTGGCTTTCCTTTACCCTTTCTTGAGTTAGCCCCCAAAAAAAAAAGCCCCCCTTTAAAACTTGGCAAAAAATTTACTTTTTAAATTTTTCAAACGCCTTTTTCAGATTTTAAAAATTAATTTTGAGAATAAAAAAAATTACTTTTTTTAAAATTTAATTTCATTTCTGTCACTAATGTTTTTCAACTACAAACTTTTTTGCTAGTTTATCGAAATTTTTAAAAATTACCGAAAAATTTTTAAAAAACTTCCAGTTTTTTTTCCATAGAGTTCCACAGAAGGGCACGGGTGGGCCCCCCCTTTTGTTTTTCAAATATTATGTTCAATGAGGCAGGCACGCAGCACACACACACACAGCTTAAGAAATCATTGCTTGGGTTTTGAAAGGGAAAGCTTTAAAAATTTTTAATTAAAATTTTAAAAAATAGCCCCTAAAAAACCCTTCCCCGGGATTTTAAATGATTTGATCCTTTAAAAAAATATAAAGATATGGAAAAAAAAAATCCAGGAAGGGAAAACTACTCTGAATAGTTTCCCAAAAAAGAAAAGCTATTTTTAAAATTTTATTATTAAAAAAAAAACTTTGGGTCAGTCGGGGGGAAACTGACGGGTAAGGGGGGCACTGCCCATGGGGACAATTTAAACCCCCCCATGGAAAAAAATTTTTCTTTTCCCCCAAATTTAAATTTCAAACACTTCAAACAGTATTGAATATTAAATTTAAAAGATTCCCTTTAAAATAGAACTCAAAAAAAATTTTTTATTCTTTAAAATTTTTAAAAAAATTAAACCCGGGAAAACCCCCAAACCCCCAAAATTGTTTTTAAATAATGAAACTGTAAAAAAAAAAATCAGTTTAGAACCGTTTCTTAAGGTGAGGTGGAAGGGATAGCAATGTTTTTACAGTTTTTATAAAATTTTAAATTTTTGGGGCCAAAAATAAATAAAATTTTTTTCTCCAGTAGCAAATGGGTTTTTAAGTTTTCTGCCATGAAAATATCGACAGATTTTGAATATCTGTCAAAGTGCCCGGGAATTTTGTAAAAACTTTTTCTTTTTTTTTCAAAATTTTTGAAAAAATTTCCCGGGCACTCTTGACAGAAAATTCAAGTTCTTTTGGGATTTTAGCATGTGCAGAAAACTAAACTCTATGTTGCTACGGAAAAATTTTTTGATTTTTTTTGTTCCAAAAACTTTAAAATTTCTTTTAAAAACTTTTAAAATTACTCGCGCCCCCTTTTCTCCCCTCCCCTTAATAGCTTCTAGGGGTTCATCTAAATAAAAAAAACGAGGAAAGGGGCCCACTCAAGTTTAAGTTTAAAAGGGGTTGAAAATTTTTAAAAATTTTTTCTTGCTAAAAATTTACAAAAAGGGTTTTTGGGAAACCCTTTTAATTTTTTAAAAAAATTGGGCCAGTGGAAATAACTTAAAACATCTTTTGGGGGCATTTTATTTAAATTTTTCCCGGAAATTTAATAAAAAAAATATTGTTAAAATATAAAAACCTTAAAAAAAGCTACATAGAAAAATGAGAAAATACACTTTTGGGGAACAAGTACAATCCACTCTTGGAAGCGTCTACCCCTTAGACTTTAGATAGTCTTTGAAAAAAGGCAACTTTTTTTTTTAAATCACTTAAAAAAAAAACATTGTTTTAAGGTAAACTGAGTATGCTTGACAAATTCGAAAAAAAAAAAATCCTTTTCCCTGAGCCCTTTTCATCGCTGTGGGCTGTGAAAAAGGGTTGAGAAAAAGGAATTTTTGACAACAGAAATAATATTTACGAAAACTTTAAAATATTATCAAATAAAAAATATTTATTGATATAGAAAACCCAAAGGAATTATGTTACGATCAAACTTTCTATAAAAATCTTGCCAAAACAACCAAACAACCTGCTTTGGTAACGCAGGGTCTAAACTTTAAGGAAATGGGCTCTTAAAAATAAAGGGAACTGGCCGCAGACGAAAGAATTTTGGGTTTTCGCTTTTTTGGCGGGTTTACTGAGGTGGTTTTCATAAACACTTTTTCACTCTCCCTTAAAGCAAATGTGAGTCCATTTCCTCTAAATTGAACCATTCCTACCCCAAACTATTAGCACATTTTTTACAAAAGCATGTAAAACCAAAAAGGGGTAGAAAGGGTGTGATGATAAACAAAAAAAAAAAAAAACAAACCCAAACAGAATGTATGATTTCATAAAATAAAAAAACACAACACAAAACTAATATTTAGCTAAAAGGATCACCTTTGTTTTTTTTCAAGAAAAAGCCTACATCATTTTTATTTTCCTGACTGTTATCAGTATTAATTCAAGGGTGTTTCAGCAAAGCGGGGCCAATCGAAATTTTTTTTTTTTTTTTTGCGATATCACCCTTCTTTCACAAAATTTTAAAAATAAATTTTCTTTTAATAGAGAAAAGGGTGAAAAGGGGTTTTAAAGGGAAAGGGTGCACAAGAAAATTAAAATAAAAATAGGGAAAAAAATTTTTTTTATAAATTACGACCACGTATTTTTTTTTTAAAAGATTTTTTATCTTTACTTTTTTATAAAACCACACGATTTTTCTAAAAACAAAACTAATCTAAAAAAAAAACCTAAACCCAGTTCCCCCCAGCCGAAAAAATAAAAAAACCCCAATGTTTAAAACTTTCAATCATGCCTTTTTTTGAACCCGTGTCCCTGGTCAGTGGGGCACAGGGGTTCCCTCCCGGGCTGTTCAAAAGTGTAAAAATTTCCTAAAAAAAATTTGGCCCTAAAATTCAAATTTTAACTTGATTCCAAATGAATACAAATGTAATGAAGACTTGAAGACTTTTCCCCAATTTTTAAAAAAAAAAATGCGTTTTTCCTTTGTAATAAATTACTATGTAGGGGAAAATTTATTTTTTAAAAATTTATTTAACTTTGTCTACCCCTTTTAATCTAGGAAACAAAAATTTTTTTTTTCTATTATATGAATGTAAAATTGAATACACTTTTAAAATTACTAAAATTTAGTTTTTGACGAGATGTGGGGGAAATTGCCCTAGTCTAGAGTACAGTTTTCAACGTTACCTTACCAAAAAAAAATGCAAAAAATCACTCGGATCTGCGGATCTAAAGTCGTAAACAATCTCTACCACTTAAAAATGCCAAACTTTTAAAGGGAAAAGGGGCCCTTCAAACCCAAATAATTTTTTATTTATAAAATTTAAAATTTTAAAACGTTTTTTTGTAATTCAAAATTTTAACCCTTGTTAACTCAAAAATATTTTTAAAAAACATTAGTCACTTTTTTCATGTTTTGCAAAATGGTTTTTTTTTTTTTTTTTTAAGGGTTTTAAAATTTTTAAAAATTTTTTTTTTTTTTACTTCGTGAAAAACATTTTTAAAATTTCAGACTTTTAAAAGCGTTTTTACTTTTACTACAACGGCCAAAAAAATTTTTGGGTTTTTCCCCCGCACGATTAAAAAAAAAGACTTGTGACGTTAAATAGAGGGTTCATGTTACCCCGGGGAAATTGGGGCCAATGTAAATTCTAACACTTTCATCAAAATAAAGTCTCAATCTTTTTTTTTCCCCTGGGTTTTTTACTTTTACTAGAATTAGTGAAGGGTTTTTTTAAAAATATGGGTTTTTTTATTTTCTGAAAATAAAAATGTTTTTTTATGAACTACAAAAGGGCCAACCCTTTACTTAGGTGGTAAAAAAAAGGACCCCCGCTTGGGGCCGAGACCTTGGGGGTTAAACAAAAAACAGTCCAGCGCCTGTAAAAACCCCTAAAGAGCAAACGAAAGTAAAAATGCCTTTTTACTATTCTTTTCTTTTTTTAAATTTGCTGTCCCCCCCCAAAGTTTAATTACAATCCCTTCTGTGTGCTCGAGAGTTTTTGTCTCTTAAAGAAAGAATGACAGGAAAAAAGGGGACTGGGGGATTTTTCAGTTCACCGAGTATTTCCCCCCTATACGGGAAAAAACTTGTCTCTGACTATTCATTTTAACTCCACCTCCCTCGCCCCAACGCAGGGGCTGCGTAACTTCAGCCCTGGCATTGGGTTTTAAGATAATACCTTTTAAACCCGGCGGTATTCCCCCCAAAAACCCAAGGGAAAAAAAACGACTATTTTTGAAAAAAATTTAAAACGTTTAAAGGGAAAAAAAATTAAAACGAATCTTTGTTTTACTACTTTTTTAAAACCCTTTAATAATTAATAAACAAAATGTGTTTTTTTACCGTTACCCCCCCCCATCATATAAAAAGGGGGGGGGGGGGTTGTAACTTTTTTTTTCTCCAATAAAATATGACAGAGTAGGTATTAAAAATTTTTGACAAGATTGCAAAACATGAAGTAAAAATTAAAAAAATAAGGTCTTGGAGAAACTGATATTTTCCCCCTTTTCCCGAATAATCATGAATGTTTGTTTTTAAAAAAGAAAGTTTTTAATTCCTGTGGGTTTGGGAAAACCAGTAAAAGCTGTTGTTCAGCCACCACGTTTCTCCTTACCTTAATCCTTTAAAGGACTTTTTTTCGGGCCCTTGTTAAAAAGCTTATTGAACGAGACAGCCATTGAATCCGAGGAAAACCCTTTGGTTACCAGGATAGGTGCTGCATGGTTTAAGGTTCAAAAAAAAACATCACGTGTTTTCGAAAGATTACCCCCAGTCATTGATACGCCACCTAAAATTTTTGCAATGACGTTAGGGGCCATATTTGAACACTTCCCTATGATTGCTTTTGAAGTGGGAAATTAAAACATACAAAATTTCTTTTTAAGTATTTTTTAAATTTTAGCTTTAATACCCCAGGGGTGTAATGTTTAAAAAATTCCCCCCCAAGTGTGAACTTGGAAAGCAAAAAACTTACTAATGTGATAAATAGAAACACATGGGAGCTTTTTGAAGAAAAAAAAAGTATCCGAGTTTTCTCCATCTTTAAACAACAAACCACCCTTTGTTTCCCAAATTTGAACTGATACTAGTCCCACTCCCGGGTAAAAAAGTATAAACGACTGCAGTGCGAAGCAAACACTGCGATTTGGTTCCCTACCTGGCAGGCATTTGCACTTTTTCTGAGCTCAAACTTGTGTGTTTAAATCTCGGAAACCCGGGGAAAAATAGACAGTTTCTCCAAAACCCCTTTTTTGTTTTTTTTTAAAACTTCATTTTATTGGGATTTAAGCAAAATTAAAAAAATATTTTGGCTTGTCATATTTTTTTGAAAAAAAAATTTGATTAAAACCCCCCTTTTTTAATGTTTGGGGTGGGGTTAAACGGTAAAAAGCACATTTAGTTTATTAATTATAAAGGGTTTTCCCAATAAGTAGTATGCAAGTTTCCGTTGTAATCCCTTTATCAGTTTTCATTTTTTTTTTTCACACAATATTTTTTTTTTATCTCTATTTTAGGGGTGTATACCCCCCTTTAATATTCAAGAGGGCCCCCTGGGTTGCTGTGTAAATTTAAATTTTTTCCACCCAGGGGAATAGTGCCAAAGCTTGATGCAATGTTTTAATACCTTTTGTATAAATAAAAAGGCGGGTATTTTAATCCGGGGTTAAAGAAAAAAAAAAAAAATTCAAGAAAATGGGGTTTCACGTTCCTTAAAACTCCCCTTTATTTTTAATTTCTTAAATAAACATTAATATGCCTTGTTTTAAAAAAAGGCCCCGAACCCAAAGGGCCCTTTTGCAAGGAGAGTGATTTGTTTTTTCTTTAAATTTTCCTTCAATTAAGCTTTAAAAATTTTTAAATTAAACCCCAAGTTTAAATTTTATAATAATTTTAACAAAAAAAATAACTTCGCAAATTTTTCCAAAAAAATTTTAAATTTTTTTTTAAAATGAAAAAAAAGAAAATTTGGGTACGGAAAAAAAACTTTTTAAATTAAAAATTTACCCATTTCAACAACAAAAAAAAGAAAAAAGGGGCACTATTACTTTTTAAGTAAAAAAAAGGAACCCCTACATGAACATATAATATTTTTTTTAAATTAAATTAAAAAAGGTCTATTTTTTTAAAAATAATTGTTTATAACTAGTTTGGTAGATGATGATTAAAAATTTTTATTTTTTAATCCACTTGATTTTTTGCACATTAGTTAAAAGTTTTACTAAAAAGGGGTTTTGTGGGGGTTTAGGGCGAGAGAGTGTTGGGTTTAGCCCTTTGAGTTTTAAACTTTAACGAATTGTTTAAAATATTTTGGGAATTTTTTCCCAAATAAAAAGGGGGGGGGGGAATACCCTCCCCCCCCTTTTAAATATCCTTCGGGTGGCAAAAATTAAACTTTATTAATGATAAAGGCTGTTTTCTGGGGGTTCCCAAGGGGGCGAAAAAAGGGTTTGGGTTTCCCAAAAAATGGGGTTTTCTAACCCCTCTCGGGAAAAAATTTACTAGCGGACTTTCGGCCCTTACCAATAGATTGTATTTACCAAAGTTTTTAAAAAAGGGACAGGGGGAAGCTCGTTTACCCGGGGCCTCCTTAAGACCCTTTTCAGTTTTTTCCCGGGATTTGAATTTTGCATTGGTAATTTTTTTTGAAACAAATTTTATGGGAAGAATAATTTTTTTTTATTAAAAAAAACTCCTTCTTTTTAAATTTTAATTAGGTTTACTGAAATCGCAGAATGATTTACAGTACGGGTACTAACTAAAACCACAATCAGGGGGCTTTTACTGTATTTACTATTTTTTAACTGTATCTGTACTTACCCGGGAGTTTAAAACTTTTAAATCTGTCCCCCAAAATGTTAGCGGGTTTTAAAAATTGATATTGTGAACATAATTGGTGATCTGTAGTAAGTGCATTTTTCCTAAATTTTCCCCAAATTATCTAATTTTATTAATTTTGGATGATACCCGGCCCCTTTTAAAGGGCGGGGATAGCAGGGGTTTTCCACCCCATGTACAGTGCAATAAATTCCCCCCCTTTTTTTTTTTTAAGGGTTTATTAATCTCGTATGTTTTGGGGTTTTTCCTCATTCGAATTTTCAAACAAAGTTCAAATTTTTTGGGTTTTTGGTGAAATGAGTAGATTTTTTCCCCAAAATTGCTTCCAACTCTTTTTTTCCCGCAAATGGGGGGGAATATTTCTCAAAGTTTCAAAAACTTTTCTTATCTGTATCCTTTACGTGCCCTTTTGTAAAATCTACCCTTTTATGGATTAAATTTGGGGTGCATACAAAAATGTCGGTCTGTTCTTTTAAAACTCAACCCTTTAATTAGTTTGGTGCTACGGGGTTTTTTCCCCTTTTTAAAAAGGGGACCATTGCGTTTTTTTTAAAACTATTAAAAGGGAACAAATTTAGGTAGGGGAATTTTGGGAAAATGCATAAAAATTTTTCCTTAAATAAAGGAGGGGAAATTTAAATTTTTATAACAAAACACCAAAAATCCCGGTTTGGTTTGAGCCTCCAACCTTTTAGAATTTATTTTACACCCAATTACTGTTTCCGGGGCTGGGGGGGGCATTTTTTTATTAAAAGTAATTTTATTTTCCACACCGGCTTTTGGGCCCTTGTTTTTGTTTCCCATAAAATTTGTTTTAAAAGGCCCCCCAACAGCCAGCCCTCGCCGTTTAAAAATTTCTTTGTTTAAAAGGGTAAAAAATAATTTAAACCCCAATAATAATTTTTTTGGCCAAGGGCCGGGAACTGAACCCGGGCCCCCCTCACTGGGGTAGACAGCAGGGCTCCCGGGACGAGCTAAGGGCCCAACCAACCTCTCGAATCAGAGTTAATAAAGCCGGGGGACCAACCCCCCCAAAACTCTGATTTTAAAAATTCATCGGGGGGTTTTGGGTTTTTTTATTGAGTGGTTCGCGTATACCCACCCCGTAAGAGTTTAGATTTATAGTTACATGAATTGGGGGGGGTAGATGATAAAAATTAAAGTATATGCACCCAAAATTAGTTTTGGGGAAAAAAGAAAAAAAAATTTTAAGGGAAATAAGAAATTTTTTTTTTAATAAAAGGGGCCGGGGAATTCAAAACCCCAAACCTTCCCCCCGCCCCCTTCAAAACAAAAAAAGCTAGGGGAAAACTCCCCCTTGTCCCGGGCCACACTTGTAGGCTAAAACCTTGTTTTGTAAAACCCCCAAAAGCCTACCACTCGTTTCACCATTTTTAATGGGCCAAAATTGGGGTAAAATGAGTAAGGAAAATTAAAATTTAAAATTTCCCGCTTTTTGTTTTAAAGAAAGTGAAAAAATTTTTTTTTAAAACACCTTCATGCCCCCTTCGTGAAAAAAAAAAAAAAAAAAGAAAAAAAAAAAAAAAAAAAAAAAAAAAAAAAAAAAAACTACATTTGACCTGCTGAATCCGGGGATATCAGGGTTCGGCCCCGGGTTGGGTCTGGGGTTCATTGTTCCTAAAGGGTTTCCCCCACTTTTCCCTTTCACAAAAAATGGGGGGTTTTTTAACCTCTAAAATGTTTCCCTTTTCCTCACCCCAAACCCCATTATAGTGATTATAATATTCGAAAACCCTTTTAACAGGTAGTAAAAACTTGTGTTTAAAAAAACAAACAAAAAACCCTTAATAGGCCTTTTATTTGGGGTCAATTATAAACAAAGACATCTTTGTTCACTTTCCCACGGTGAATCCAAGCCGTTTGTGAAATTTTGGGTGTTTTAAAACACTACTTGGTTGCTGATCGTTTTTCCTCCAAGAACCTTACAGCTCGCGTGTGCCTTGGAAAACCAGCCTTTAGCGAAATTTTAAATTTTGGTTGGCCCCCTGATTTAGCCCACTGATAAGTATTTAAAACCCAACTATAGTATTTTAAAGATCCCTTTCCGAGGGGCTTCGCAGCGTCACGCGTTTTTCAGTCGGGGGTGGTGAACGTAGGCTAAAACCTGCTTACAATTTTAAATATTGAAAATATCATTTTTGTGTTAAAACGAAATATTTACAACCCAAGAAAAGAATTACATCCTTTTTACGACAGCGTAAATAAAATTTTGATATCCAACTAAAACCCGTCACCTGCTTCGAGGTGCATGGTTAAGGCGCTACTTTACAGTAGACTAGAATCCCGATGCGAATATCGGCCCGGGTGTTTTTGGGGGTTTTTTTCCCCCAAAATTTTTTTCCCAATATCCCCCCGGGGGGAATGTGGGTTTTTTTCCCAAAAAAATTTAAACCTTTTAAATCCAAAAAACCCACAGCGAAATTATTTCCCTTAAGTCTTAGCCCAAAGGGAAATAACCCCGGGGAGCTAAAAAAAATTTTAAAAGTTTCAGGTTAAAAAATTAAAAACCAATTGGGCCCCACACTGCAATATTTAAAGTTCGGCAGTTTAAATGGGTGATTTTTTTAGTGGATTTTTGGGGGGAATTCATTTTTAAAACCCCGACCCAAATTAAACCGTCCCCGGGCGGGCCCTAGTACTTTTTTATGACTCCCCGGGGATAAATATTGCTATTGGGGGGGGTTTAAATTTTATCTCCCAGGAAAAAAAAAAAAAAAAAAAAAAAAAAATTTTTAAATCAGCCATTTTAATGCTTTACGTTTTTATGAACTAAATTTTAACTGGGCAAAATAGCTAACTGTAGGAAAAATATATTTCTATGCAGAACACCAAATTTTGTTCTTTTTTTTACGGTTTGTGCGCAGCGAAATATGCCCTCGAAGCGCTAAAAAACTAGGGGAGTTGTGAAAAAAGGCTAAACATTTGTTAAAATAATGGGGGAAAAAAAGGGAGTGGGGGGGGAAAAAAGATGGCGTCACGTGGGCGCAGAACAAAGGGTCTTTCCAGTACTAAATTTGGGGGTCTGCCAAAATGTGGAAATAAAGGGGTTTTAAAACGTTTCAAAATTTCTTTTAACTGTATTCACATTTTGTTAAATTTTTTCCTTATAAAAAAATTAACCTAAAAATAGCTTGTCAGTTTATATAAAAGTTTAATTAAATTTTCCCTAACTTTATTTTGTTCGAGCCCGGGCCTTATTTAAACACATGAATAAAGGTTTTTAACCCTTTAAACAGTTTAATAATAGGTGAAACCTCAAAAAAAACAAAGCGTCACTATGGCAACAACCTTTTTAACTTACAGTTTTAAAAAGGGGGTTTTTTAAATCGGGTACTTAAAAAAAAGCCATCTGACGCCTTTTAAAAACCTTTTTCACTCGTTTTTAAATTTTTAACTCCCGGGTTTAATATTTACCCAGGTTTCGAAAGAGGGGGCCTTATTTCGTAATAACTCAGTGATAGTTTAGTAAAAGAAATAATGGCGGGGTGAAGTTGACAATGATGTTTTTAAAATTTCATTATGTGAAAATAAATAGTTTTAAAATTTACCGTATTGTCCGAATATTGTACGGCCCCCCCAAAAATAATACGACCCAAAAATTGGGTCAAGGTTTTTACATGAAATATAAAAGTTTTTCGAATAACCTCGAGATAAAAACGTAACAAGTTTGTTTTCAATTTTTTTTTTGGTACTCTTTTTTTTTTTGTGCTCGACTTTTTTCAAAAACTTTTACTTAATTTTTTCTCAGGACCAATTTTTACTAGCGTTGGAAAATACTTGAAACCTGCCGTTATTTGTTTTCCCACGCGCACCAGTCGTTTTGGGACCCAAAATTTAAAAAAATTAATTTTGCAATGTAAACGCTTGCGTAAAAAAGGCTTTGACCCCCGCCCGGGGCGAACACTTATAGTTTTTTTAGGGGGGCCCACCCACTTTTTTAAAAGGGGCGCTATTAACTTCTTGTTGGGGGCACTGGATTTGTTTTTTCAACAAATGCCTTATTTTTTATAAAAAGGGCACACTTTCGCCCAACAAATTTGGGATTGAAGCCAATAAAAGTTGGCATTTTTAAAAAAAAACCATATTTGATTTTTAAATTTAAATTTTTAAAGAAATTTGAGATAAATAATTTCAAAAAATTTAAAACAAAAAGTATCACCCGGGAACCCAATCTTTATTTTTTTTGGCCAACAAATTTTTTGTTAAAAAAATTTTAAAAAAATCATTTTTAAATTTACGTTCCTCTCAACCCCCTTTAAAATTTAATTTTTAAAATTTTTTTTTTATAAAAAAAAAATAAAAATAAAATTATTCTTTTTAAAACGTAAATTTTCAAGGTAAAAATTTAGGTAAACTGAATTGTATTTGGGGCGAAACCCTTTATACTATACTTCCAATACTATGCCCCTAATACTTATTTCCAAATACTATGCGTGCTTATATCCTAAGAATTAAAAAATGTAAAATTTTTTTGACGTTTAAAATTTACAAGGTAATTACTTATTTTTTGAAAAGATAACAGTAAAATTAAATTTTGGTTCTAAAATTAAGCTATCCGCCTTTTTAAAAAAAAGTCATGTGAATAAAATCGAAATGCCAAAGATTTTTAAAGTTTAGATAAAAAAAAAAAAAACTTTTCACAGTTCTTAGTGGGAGTTTTTAATAAAATGTGGGAGATTAAAGAGGGGTTTTTGTGCCTTTTTCAAAAAAGGGAATCTAGATATTAAAACCCGCGTTACTTTTATTTACTCTCACTCCCAAAAGGTTTGGTTTTTAAATATAAAAATAATTTTGAAACTCAGTCGGGGGGGTATCCTGGTTTGGGTTTCCCCCCCGGGGAATTATTATTTCTTGATTGGGAAAAAAATTTTTTTTTTGCTTACCTACCCCTCAATTAATTTAAAGAAAAAAATCAAAGATTTATAAAATTTATCATTGATAATTGATACGTGATAATACTCTTCCCCAATATATTCCTGATACAAGATTCAAATTCAATTTAAAAAAAAAAATTTCAAAACTAAAAATGTGAATTTGGGAAACCCGGGAAACCTTTTAAATTTGGGGCGTGAATGTTTCACCCCAAATTACACCATGGTGTTTTTGATACGATATGAAAAAACTCTTGATAAAATTTTAGAAAAATTGTCCCCAAAACTATTTTAAAAAAAGGGCCCAATTAAAAAAAAATAATTTGTAAACCCCACTATTTTTTTTTAAAATATTCTTTTTTTTCGTATAAAACCCCTCACCCAAAAAGCCATATTTAAATTTTTAGCCCAAAATTTTTAAGATCATTTCATAAAAATTTCAAATTTAAATTTTTGGCTGGAATAAACATCACAGTTTAACCTCAAGGACCCCTTAAAATCAAAATTTGAAGGAAATCCGTTTTAAAGTTTTGCTCTAGCCCCAAATTTCAAAAAACCCAAAATGAGAGGAAAAAAAATTGGGGAAGACTAAAAATTTTTTTTTTATCCATCAAAAAAATCGAGGTTTTTAAAAAATTTTCCCAATCACATTACCTTATATCTATGAGAAAGTAAAAAACCATAATCTTTTAGTCATTTTCAAATAAAAAATGTTGGGGTGCGGTTTTCGGAAAAATTCAAAAACAATTCTTGGAGGACAACCCTTGAAAAAACGGGGGGAATGGGAAAAAAAACTATAAAAATTAAAAAATTTTGGGAAAAAAATTTTCCCCTTTGGGGCCGGCCCCTTTGCCCTTAAACCCGGGAGCCCCTGTTCGTGATTAAAAAAAATAAAGGGGATTTAGGTTTTGTAAAGGACTGGTCCCGGAAAAAAAAGGGGGAGTAGGCCCATAGACCTAAACCCCAAACCCCGGAAATTTCTACCAAAACCAAAAAGGGGGCTTGTGAGAGTGGCCTGTCCCCTTTTACTAAAATAAAAAATAGAAGGGGCACAAAGGCACACAACACCGAAAAACAGAAAGGCCAAACAAGACTATTTGATCTTAAAATAGAGATATAACTCCCAAAAATCTTTAAAATTGGGGAAACCTGAAATTAAAACGGGGTGCAGAATCATTCCACCAAAAAAAAAATACAATAATAATATTTTTACCGAAAAAATAAAAAAAGAGGAAAATTTTTTTTCCATCAAAAAAAACTAACAATCAATTCCTGTTTCTAAAAACTCCATATTAAAAATTTTGAAAGGTTGCTTATAATTTTATAAAATATTTTTTTTAAAAAATTTATTCCAGATTTTAAAAAATTTTTTAAAATTAAGAAATAATACAAATTTACAAATTTATAAGGGTTTTTTTATATCTTTAAATAGTTAAAAAAGATATCATCAAAATTGGAAATTTCTGCTTAAAGTAAAATAACCTCAAAGTTATTTTCCCTTTTCCCAAATCTTAACCCGATTGGGACCCCAAAGGGGTTAAGGGGCCCTTTAAAAAAGGTCGGGTTTTGACGGACAGAAAGGGGCGAAAAAAAAAACTTATTCTGTTCCAGGGGGGCGTGAAAATTCCCACATTTATCAAAAACTCGGGGTTTTTAAATTTTTTTAAAGAAAAAACCTTTTTGAGGAGTCCCAAAAAAAAAAGTAAATAGCTAATATTTTTTAAATTTCATTTTTGATAGAAATTTTTTTTTATCATTTTTGAAGTAATATATCATTATTTTTTTAAATTATAATTTTTTATCCCAAAATTTTCATACTTTTGCAAAATATAATATTTTTATCCAACATTTTAAAAATTTTTTTAAAAAATTCAACTTCGATTCAGCTTGAGAAAAAATCTCCATCGTTCGATTTGGGTTTTTATTCGAAATTTAATAAGTGGACTTCCCCAAACCCCCCTAATATTTTTCACATCGTTTCGGGTTTGGGGTTTTTTTTGGGGTGGCCCTTTATCCAATTTTTGCTTCGAAGGTTTAAAAATGTTTATCTCACAAACCCCCTAATATATTGTTACACCCTAAGAAAGACCTGTCATTTCACGAATTTGGGGGAATTTCTGTCCATTTCGTGAACTCCCCCCTTCTTGACCCTTTTTACGGGAATGACCGAAATTGAACCCCTCTTGCCCAATTTTATGAAGGGGAAAATTTTTGCTCTATTTCTCAAAGCTTAGTGAAATTCTTTTTAGATAAAAAAAATGGGAAAAATTATAAAATAGCCCTCTTTATTTAAAACCCAAACCCTTTCCTTCTTAAACGATTAAAGGTTTGGCCCCCCCCTGTTAAATTTGCTTTTTTAAATCACAGGGGGGCAAAAAAATGTTTTCCCAAGGGCATTTAATTGAGTAGCGGGCTAGGAAATTGGCCCAAAAGAAAAAGCCCGAAAAAAATTTGGTTTTAATTCACGAAATTTCCCAAATTTCACTTTTGGGTTTTTGAAAATAGTATTTATTATACAAATTAATTTTTTTGTGGGGGGGTTTAGACATTGTTAAGGAAATCAAATTTTGGGATAATTAAAAATTGTTTTTAAGGTTTTTCCAAATAAAAAAAACTTTGTGTTTTTTAAGAAAGGTTTAAAATAAGAGAAATTTTTTGGGGGCTTAAACAAATGATAATAATTTGGAAAAAAAAGCCTTCCTCATGTTGGGGCCCTTTTAAAATTTGTTTAAAATGTGGGTTTGTTGTAAGGAAAGTATCACTAAAGGGGGAAAGAACCCCTATCGGTGGATACGCGGGGCACAACTCAAAAATCACGAGTATAGGGGTTTTTCTGGGGATGGGGAAGGGCGTGGTTAGTATTTTCCCGGGTTGGGTGTATTAAGCTAGGTTTTCTGAATGACTAAAACCCCTCTCCTCCCAAAATTCCGTTGCATTTTTTCCCAAAAATATTTTTTTTATCGTTCCTACCTTTTGGGAATAAAATTTTAAAAAAGGTAATTTCCCCGAAGTGATGCAAAAAATAGCTACTGAAAAAAATAGAAAATATCCAAAAACTAATTTGAAAGAAACCCTAATTCAAACCATAACTATTTTCAGTTTCCAAAAGAAATCAAACTTTGATCCATTAAAATATTTAATCAACCACCCCCAGGTATTGGGCCCCGAGGGGTTGGGGGTTTTTTCAACCCCAACCGGGAAACGATTAAATATACTTTTGATTACAAACTACGCCGTTCTTCTTTCGATAAAAATGACAGTGACCTTCTCGAAGAAAAAATTCTTTAAAGAAAATGTAAATGAAATTTTGTGCTATTGTGTTTTTTCTAACCCCTTAAGTTTGTTACAAATCGAAACAGATTGGAAAAAATAAACCACTCAAAACGGGCAGGTTTTTTAGTTCTTACGACCGGTTTTTTTTCCTAATAAAAGGTGTTTTAAATTTTTGGACTTTTTTTCTCACGTAACAAAATATTAAGTATTAAAATCTTGGGAACCACACGTTTTAGGGGTCCCCTTGACGCATAAAGTCTTTGGGTTTTTTAATTGACTAAAATGATGTTTGTTTTTTACTTTTTTCCCGATCAGGTTTAAATTTTAAAAAAATAGATGCAGTCCAAAAGATAGATTTTGCTTTTAATTTTAATGTAAGAAACGTGATCCTAAAGAATTTTAAAAGTTTTTATAAAGCGACAGCTTAGGTTTAAATTAAAAAGATTTTCACGTCGTGGATTCTATCCAAAAAAGGTTGGGGGTTTGAGTGAGGAGTGAAAAAACTATTTCTTTTTATATAGTTAGAAAGGAAAATTTTTTTGGAAATTTCCATTTCTTTAGGGTTTTATTAAACTTCCTAAACTTCCAAAACGAAGAGAAAAAGAAAAAATTTCAGGGGTTTTTTTAGAAATGAAACCAGTGGGCAAAAAGGGGATATTTCTGCTGGCAAAAAGATATTGTTGTAAAAAAACAAAAAAATGAAATAAATGCCCACCCCCGGTTTTGTGAGGATTTTCCAAAACACATTAATTCTTTTAGTTTTATTTATTTTGGGTTCAAAATCCCCCATTTTTTATTAATTTTTATTATTTTTAATTTTTTTATTAGGCTTTAAAAAAAGCGTTGATATTTAAAACAAATTTAGTGTCATACACACAGGGAACAACTTATATACAAATTTAAAGAAAAAATCCCTCCAAAAAAAGTTTTGGACAAAAGGGGGGAAAGGGCTTGAATTTTTAAGGGGGAAATTAAAAAAGATGGAATTCCCCCCCCCCCCCAAAAAAGGGGCCCAAAAAGAAAAAACTCCCTAGGGATCAGAAACCCCAATTTGGGCCCCTTCCAACTAAAACACCCATATATGGGCGAAGTTGTGCCAGCTTCTGCATTTAATTTTGTATTTCCAGCACAACCCGGGTCCCGGGGGAATTTAATCCAGTTTTCTAGGGCCCGGGGAACCCCATTTGTCTTCACGAGGCTGAGTTGGCCCTTTCCCAAACCCCTGCTTCACAGAAAGTCTGTAAAAGCCGGGTTTGGAAAATTGTCCATCTGGGTCTGTAGATAAAACCCTGATCCTAGACCACTGAGGGGGGGGGTTTTTTTTACGAGATTAAGGCCCAGGGTCGCATCAACCCTTTCTGGCTAATTAAAAGTAAGTCTAATAGGATGAATTTTTGAAAACTTCGACTTTAATTTCCCATGTTTTTAAAATTTAATTTTTTTTCGAAAAAAAAAAAAATCAGCTTTGACAATAACTTTTTCCCAAAATTACAAACCCAAAAAAACACTATGGTTTTTATTTTTTTTTTGTTTTTTCGTACCTAGATGAAAACGTCTTCTTTTTTTAAGCGTATAACCCCCAAAACCCGGGAATTTAAACGCGTGATTTTAAAAAGGTTTATAATTTTCACTTTAAAATTTTTAAATTTTTTTAACTTTAAAAATTTTTTATCAAATTTTTTTATTTTTAACGAAAAACATTTTGATCTTAATTCAGATTTGGAAATACTTCATTTTTCGATTCGACTTTTTGGACTTCGCAATTCCCAAACCCCTAAAAAAATTCTTTTCCCTTCTCTTCAAACAACAAGTTGAAGTTTCTAAAAGGGGGAGATTGGAATTTTTAACCCGTCGATATACTTTGGGCTTCTAAACCCAAAGGGATGTCTATTAAACTAGCCCTTTAAAATAAATTTAAACTTAGACACAGGGGTGCAGGTTAAATTAATTAAATTTTTATTAGCAAACCCCGTCTTACTAACCCCCTTCGGGTTTTACGCACTTACGCCCAATTGTAATGGTAGGTGATTGTGGGAAAGAAAGAAGGAACCCACAGTTTTAAAAGTGGAAAACCGAAACCACGGGTTTTGACCCCGGTATTCCACACATTCACAAGATGTTTTTGTCAAGGGGTTTGGGAAAGGGGTTTGCAGGTTTTAAAAAAATTTTTAATTTTTTGGGAACGTTATTTGTTTTATTCAATGTATAAAAAATAATTTTTTTTTTAATATTATTACAGTTAACTGAAATATAATTTGAGTTAAAAAATCTTTTTGCAAACAACACACCCAATTTTTTTGAGATTTACCCTTGACATTTAATGTTTTTTATTCTAAAAAAACCTGTGGGTTTCAACAAGTTATTTTACTGTTTTGTTGTCGAAAATTACTATTCAGATTGTTTTCTAATCATTTTTCTACAACAATAAAAAAATTTAATGAATCGATGTCATTTTAAAATTTCTAAAATTTTTCACCCCAAAAAATTTTATTTTTTGGGCCCTTGGGAAATTTTTGGGTTTAAATTTTAAATTTAAAAAATTAAAAAAAAAATAGCATAAATGTGCCTTAAATTTTGGGGCAAAAGTCCATTAAATATAAAATAAATTTACAGTGAACTATGAATCATTTCTATTTATTTTTGATATTAAAAAAAATTTTTGAAACAAAAAGGGTAAATTTTTTTTGTTCTTTCTTACAAAAAATTACGTTTTTTATGCTTTTGGGGTTTTTTATATTTAAAAAAAACTTGAATAAAGTAAGATTAGAATAAAAGAGTAACTACATTAATCAATGATAAAGAAATTTAAATTTATATAACAAATCCCTATGTTTTGCAAAATGTCACTTTAACAGATTAAAACAAAAGAGGATGAAACAAAATTTAAAAATTTTAATTTGTTTATTTTTTAAAAGATAAAATAATTTTTTATTTTAAAATTTTAAAAAATACCATCGGGACCCAATGCCACCTTACCAGTATTTTTCAAACTTTTTTAAAAAAACCACCCCTTTTTGGAAAATAGGGCCCCAAAAAAACTTACCCTTTCTAGTTCTTTTACATAAAAAAAACATCACTATATTAATTTTTACTTGTTATTGGGATAAACGGTCTTTTCCAAATTTTTAGCAAAACTTCAAAGGTAAAAAAGTCCCTCAATAGAAAAAAAAATATATAAAAATTTTTTGAAATACGCTTAAAAACGCCCTTTAATTTTTCTTTATGAGACTTTTCATCGACAAAAAATTTTGATGTAGTAAAATTTAAAAGGTTTTTTTTTCTGCCTGGTTTTCGATTTTGCGCATATCTACCGCAAAGCACAGGCTACTTTTAAAATTATAGCCCCTTTTGCACAACATCTGCACCCCCCAAATTGGATTTTAAATTTTTGAATACATTTTTTTTAGATTTATTAAAACCCTTTTTGGGAAAATATAAAAAGAAGAGATTTTTTTTTGTCTGTTTTAATCAAAGAAAAAATGTTCCCCCGGGGGAACCCCCGCCAAAAGCACAATAAAAAATCGTGATACGTCGCGCACCCTTTAAAAGGGGAAAAAGATTACCATTGTTTTTGGGGAAAAATTGCACTATTTCTATTCACTGTAGCGAGGGGTTTTTTGGGCGTAAGAAAATACAGAAAGGGTTACATTGTTTCGGAAATCTTTTAAAACAATGTTCAAGACCATCAACAAATTTTTTTTATCTCAAAAAACTGATTTTGTTTTAAAATTAAAACCCATGGGAAAATTATAAGCTTTTAAAATTTTTTTTTTTTTAAATTTTTAAATTATTCTACATGGTATTTTAAATTTCTCTGATGTTTTCCCCCCACAAATTAAGCAAGAAATGCCAAAAAAAGTAAAATGAAAAGGTATTTTGAGTTCGGGGTGGGGTACACCACATAAGATAAAAAAAGTGTCTTGTACTATGTAGTGTGCGGGGCATTTGGGAAAATTTTCTTATTTAAAAAAAATTCCCAAAGTTTTTTTCTTTCCTTCCCCCAACCCCCAAAAGTTTATTTGAATCCAATATTAAAAAAATAAAAACACGGGTTAAAAATTTGACCTTTTCATGAGCTAATATTTTAAACCCGGGATAAATTTATAGACTATTAAAGATGTTTTATTCATTTTTTTTCTCAGAGGGAAAATATTGTAATTTAATCCTGCAAAAGACGAGGTTTTATTTGTAAATTTAAAACCCCCGCAATATAACGCAAAATTAAAAGTAATGAAACCTTGCGCTCCCATGGGAAAATTTTGGGGTGACACTTTTAAAAAAAAAATACTTTCTTTTGAAAATAAAACTTGATTTCGTGGTTAACATTGGGGTATTGGGTTTTATAGAAACCAAAACATGCTCGTTAGGCCCCTTTTAAGGCTTTATTTACCATTAAAATTTAAAAAATTTTTTCAGTAAATTTTTTTTTAAACCGTTTTAAAATTAGATTTAAAAATTTGGTTTTTTATGTAGTAAAAATAAACTATTTATTTTGGTTTTTAATTTTCGAAATGCTTCCACTTTCAGATTTTTATTCTTGATACAAGGATTTTCAAACACTTAAAAAGATTTAACTTTGGGTTCAAATTCAACAACGCCTTTCCCCGGAAAAAGAACCAATATTGATACAAGGACTGCAAAAAATATTTTCTTTTGTGATCATTTGGAAAAAATGTCTCACGTGAATGATAAAATTGCCGCAAAGACGCACAAATTTAAAAAATTTATTTTTGGGTTCCCCATTTTTTGACCGGGGTTAATGTGTGGCGTCACGACACAAAAACCCTTTTTTCGCCTCATTTTATGTCTGAAAAAGTGATTTTGGGGGTTTAAACTGCCGAGGGGAAAAAAGGGTGATTAATAAAACTAAAATGTGAGCTGAGGGCAAAATTTTAGGGGAGAATAAATTTAAGTTGAATACAAGGGGGACCCTGTGAATGAAATTTTTTGAGGGGGCCAGGCTAGCTGTCACCCAAAGGGGAAAAATGGAGGAACAAAACCCAGACCAAAAGTTGGGGTTGGGAAAGGGTTACGTGGGAAAAAAATGGAAGAAGCAAGGCTTAAAATGCTAGGGGAAAATTTAATGAGGATGTAATTCCCAAAGGGGAATGGGGGAAACTGTATGTAGGGGCAAGACTGCAATGGAACCAAGAAAAAGGGTGGGGGGGGGGCAAATATCAGCAAGGGACGAATGGAAACAAAAGAAAGGGAGGGGAAAAAAATGGTGGAAGGAAAGAGGAAATGGAGGAAAAATTTGGGCTAAATTGACCCAGACCCCCTGTTGAAGTTTTGAGGGTTATTTAAAAATGCCAGACCGTCCTTTCTATGTTTTCTGCAAAGGTCAGCTAGGGCCCCAAACCTTTAAAATTGTATTTTAGACCCTTATATGCTATTTTTTTGGGGGGGGGGGGTTGTAAGATGAGCATTCATTTTTGGGCCCTTTTTGTCTACCAACTTACTTTTTTTTCAATTTTTAATATATAAAGTTTTAGTTTTGAAACATTTTGGAAATATTTTTTTTTTTTCTTTGAATAGTTAAAAGTAAATTTTCACGACGATCCATTTTAGATTTTTCCAAATTTTGGGGAAACCCCTAAAGAATATTTTTTCCCATGTTCTTTAAATTTTTAAATGGGGTCTAAATAATATTTTTTATTATTTAGGACATCTAATAAATTTCAGTGGAAATTCTTAAATCCAAATTTGGGCATTTAACGATTTTTTCGAAATTTAAATTAAAAATTTAAAAATACAAAGTCTAAATTTACATAAACACATTTTTTTTTAAATTTTATGGGAAATTGGAAAACCCAAAAAAACATTTTAAAAAAATGTTCTCAAAATGTTTAAAATTTCATTTAAAAAAAGTAAAATTATTTTTTTGCTGTTACCCTAAACCTGGCCCCTTGTGGTTTTTTGTTTTTTGTTCGAACCCATTTAAAAACCCTAATGTCCACTTTAAAAAAATCCCAAAATTTTTAGAAATAAAATTTATATAGAAGGCATGATTACAAAATTTTTTTTGGGAAAAAGTATTTCAATGAATACAAAAGTGCACCTTGCCTTACTACCTTCCTTCCAAACCCTTTTTCCCTTTCTACCTTTTTCCCTTCTACCCTTGCCTTACACCTTTTTCCCTTTCTCCTTGCCTTAAAAACCTTTTCCTTACACCCCTTGGCCCTTTCTACCTTTCCTTTACCCACCTTGCCTTACTACCTTGCCTTTTCTACCTTTCTTACTACCTTTTCCTTACTAAACCTTTCCTTACTAAACCCTTTCCTTACTACCTTGCCTTTCTACCTTGCCTTTTCTACCTTTCCCTTTTTTACCTTTTCCCCTTTCAACCTTTTTCTTAAAACCCTTCCTTACTAAACCCTTTCCTTACTACCTTGCCTTTTCTACCCTTTCCTTATACCTTGCCTTAACCTTTCCTTACTTACCTTATTTTTACTAACCCTTTCCCTTACTACCTTCCTTAATACCTTTCCTTTTACCTTGCCTTTCAACCCCCGCCTTTACTACCTTGCCTTTTTTCCCCCCCTTTTCTACCTTGCCTTTAAATACCCTTTTCTTACTTTCCCTTTCCTTTCTACCCTTTCCTTAACCCTTTCCTTTTCTACTTTGCCCTTTCTTCCTTTCCTTACTACCTTGCCCTTCTACCTTTTCCTTATACCTTTTCTTACTACCTTTCCTTATACCTTGCCTTTCAAACCCTTTCCCTTTCACCTTGCCCTTTCAACCCTTTCCTTACTACCTTGTCTTACTAAACCTTTTCCTTTTTACCCTTGCCTTTTTAAACCCGCCTTAAATACCTTGCCTTACCCTTGCCTTTCTACCCTTTCCTTACTACCTTGCCTTATACCCTTTCCCCTTTCTAACCCTTTTCTTATTCCTTGCCTTTCTACCTTGCCTTAAATTTCCTTGCCTTTTTACCTTTCCTTACTCCTTGCCTTTACACCTTGTTTACCCACCTTTCCTTTCTACCTTGCCTTTTCTACCCTTTTCCGACTAAACCTTCCTTCTACCTTGGCCTTTCACCTTTCCCCTTTCTACCTTGCCTTACTACCTTGCCTTAAACCTTTTCTTTTACCTTTTCCTTACTACCTTTTCTTAAATCCTTTTCCTTACTACCTTGCCCTTTTCTAACCCTTTCCTTACTACCTTTTTTACTAACCCTTTCCTTACTACCTTCCTTACACTTGCCTTACTTTCCCTTTCCTTACTACCTTGCCTTAAATAAACCCTTTCCTTACTACCCTTCCTTTCTACCCTTTCCCCTTTCTACCTTCCTTACAAACCTTGCCTTACTACCTTTCCTTATTTCCTTGCCCCCTTTCTACCTTTCCTTTCTACCTTGTCTTACCAAAATTGCCTTAAATACCTTTTCTTACTAAACCCGCCTTACTACCTTGCCCCTTTCTACCTTCCTTCTACCCTTTTTTACTACCTTTCCTTACTACCTTTCCTTACTACCTTCCTTACTCCTTGGGGGTTTCAACCCCTTCCCTTTCTACCTTGCCTTACACCCTTCCTTTCTAAACCTTTTCCTTTCAACCCTTTCCTTTCTAACCCTTTCCTTACTACCCTTTCCCCTTTCTACCCCTTTCCCCTTTTACCTTGCCCGTCCGGGACATCCAAATATTTATAATAAGGAGGTAAAGTTTCGTTTTGTTACCCGAGGAATTTCAAAAAGTTTTATCTCCCCCAAAAAAGTTAAATTGGGAAATAAATTTTTATTTGTTTAGAATCAAAAAATAAATTTACCTGTGATACAATTCGAGTTGCATCTAATAACAAATTTGGGTTTTTTTTGTATGGAAAAATTCAATTTCCTTAAAACAAAAGTAGAAAAATTTTAGATGGGAACAACCCTTTCACCCCTTTGGGACAATTTGTTTTGAAGGGAAAGTAAGGAAAAACTTTAAGAAAAAAAAGCCCCTCAAACACCCCCTTGTGGGGTCGAGCCCAAACCTTTACAAAAGCCCCCAAGGGAAAATGATCCTAAAATTTTTTTTCCCTGTGCCCAACCCCTTTTGGATTACGCGCAAGAATAAAAAAAATAAAAAAATACTTTTAAATAAATTACTAATAGACCCACACTCACACACTTATTTTCAAACAAAGGGTTTTTCACTTAAAAAAAAAATTTTTAAGTATTTTTTCCAAGGGAAAAATTTAAAACCCAGGGCAATTTAAAAAATTTAAAACAGCCAAAAATTTTACGTAGCATATTTGTGACCATAATAAAAAGAGACCGGAAAAATTTTTTCCCCCGTTTTTATTTACGTGTTCCCTGGTCAGTAACCCCAAAGCAGTACCCCAAATTCGGGTTTATTATTGGAAGTGTTTTAAATACTGCAGTACTTTACCTTTAACAATCCGAGACATACTCCCAAAAGTATTTTTTTAAATTTAAAAATAGAGAGGACCAAATAGGTTTTGGGGGGATGTTTTTTTTGTGTAGGAAATATTTCCAAGGGGGGGTTTTTCTTTTGTGTAAGAGGGTTTTTGCCTGATTTTGATTGGAAGGGGAGTACGGCCCCAAAAATTTATAACATTTTCTTTATTATTTGTGTTTTTTATAGGTATTATAATATTTTTTAAAAGGGACTGCTGGGGATCACATGACCTAATGAAACAATATATTAAAAAATTTTTTTAGTTTTGCTTTTCGTAACTAACTTTTAAAAATTTTCCTACCCAAAAACAAATTAACATAAATTAGCATTTTTTTTAACAAAAAATAATTTTTTTTGTCAAAATAAATAAAATTTTCTTCATTAGATAAAATTTTTTTTTACTTACTACCATAAAAATCTCCCAGTTTTTTTTATATTAGTAAAGGAAATTTTCTTTCCCCCGTGTCTTTTTGCCTTTTCCGGGGGTTATCGCCTATGTACTAATTTAATAATGTATTTGGGGTGAGAAAGATTTAATTCCCGAAAAGTTTTTACCTGCAAATTTTCGTGAAGGGAGAGGGGTAAACCATTAAAGGGAAAAAAAACTTTCAATACACCCGACCAAGATTCGAACCCTAACTTTCGTCACAGGGAGTCATTTATTGCCCAAAATGTGCCTTTGAAACCAAAAAGGGCCCGAAGGGGGTTTTAAAAAATTTTTGTTTTTTTTATTTAAAAAAAATTCCGTTTTAAATTTCACCATGTTCTTTTAAAAATATTAAATAAATTTAAGATTGATTTATTTGAAAAATTTTAAATTTAAAAGCATTCTCATTATATTTTATAGTTTTTTCCCAAAAAAACGCACCCTTTTCTCACAAAACCTTCTATCTCATCTTAAAAGGGGGTTTAAATTAAAAAGATGCAAATTGAAGCAAATTTGGTGTGGGGTTTATTCTTTCGGGTCAAGTTGGCCCCCCAAAAAATTGGGGCCCCGTTTATGGGCAAAAGGGAGTCCCCCAATTACCTGAGGGAGTATTTTGGTTTTAAAAACTGCCCCCCAAATTTAATTGCCCTCCTGGGGAAACTTAAGCAAAGTGCACAGTGGTTGCACCGGAATGGGCGAATGTGACCGGGGTTGCTAACCCGCTAGATGGCACATGTGCCCTTTGCAACCCCATTTTTTTTGCGTCTAGGGTTAAAATTTTTTTTTAAACATCCGGGTTTTTTCCCTCAGGGTTAAATTTTCTAGGCCATATGTGAACTTTTTGTCTTTTAAGCACCCTATTTTTTCTACAAAAATTATTCCTTTTCCCAACTAGCAAAACTGGATGTTTTTTGAAATTGGGGTTAAGATTATTACTTTCTATGCGTAGCCCCCCAAGTTTTTTCGTTATATTTTTAAAAAAAGGGCACTTTTCAAAAATTTCTGCACAAACACGTACCACCTTAAGGGTGACCAAACCCTAAATGCACGGTTATAAGCAATAAAACGTTTTTAAAAAAATCTAATAATTCCCAAAATTTTTGGGTTTTTTTTTAATTTTTGTAACCTAATTGGGGGATCTTTTTTTATTTTTATAGAAATTTTTTAAAACCCTGCAAAAAGTTATTGAAATATTTTCGTTTTAAAAGTTTCCATTTCAATCTTTTTTAAAAGGGAAAACAAAAAATTTTTAATAAATTATTAATTTTTTTTTGTACAATTATCCCAGAGTGTTTTTTTATAACATATTATTTAATGAATAATTTTTTTTTATTTTTAAACATATTTTTTTAAAATTTTGGGGGGCTTCAATAATCACGACGATATGAGCTCTTAAAAAGGGCTCCAAGTCGGGCACTTTTGTAAGAATACATAGTTATGATCTAAATTTTCCTTTAACAAATATTAAACTTAAAATTTATAATGTGCTGTTTGTAATAATTAACCCCTTTACAAGCAGATCGTTTTTCAAGCGTTGGCTAACCCTTCTCTTTCGGGAAATTTAGGTGGCAATTTGGAAGGTTAACTAATCTCTGGGGACCTTGAGTCAAAGAAACCTTAAACCATGTTCATTGGGATAAGAATCAATGTCGAGTTATGAAAATTATTCGTAAATTAAAAAAATTTAACAAACTTAAGGGCCCCCTGCCTACCCCCTTTTGGGGGGTGTTAGCTTTCAGCTCTCAAAAAAAGATGGTGTTTCTAAAACCGGGTTTTACAAAAAAATGGTGGATTTTCCGCCACCAGGTTTTGGGAGAATAAACTGGGTTTTTTTTTAACAAGTAAGGGGGCTGGCTGACCATAATCAGCCGAGGGCCCCCAAACAGAACCCTTTTTTTAGAAATGATAGAGATTAAAAATGAAAGGGAGAACCGTAAAAATGTGTAGGGGGGGCCAAATTTGGGGTAAAGTGGGGAGATAAAACGTCCCAAAAAGCAAACCCTACTCTCCCAACAGTAAAATTACTTAAACCCTCCCAGCCCGCTGATTTTTTCCTCTGGGGTTCAAATCCCCGCCAAGGGTATTTTGGGGGGATTTTTCAAACTTTTTCCCTTTTAAATTTCCCCTGCAAGTGTGGGTACATTTCCTTCATTAATTCTGCTTGTTTTAAAGGGATAAATTAATTCCCCCGTGGGGGGTGATGAATACGTTTCAATTTAGAGGGAAGGGTACCTTCATTCGTTTTTGGGGAGAGAGTGGGGAAAAAATTTTGAAAAAATACCCGACAAAGATTGAGCCCCGATCCCCCCCAGGGCCCTCGGGAGACTAGTCTATTGCGGAGGGACCCCCTTTGCCATGTGGCCAAACCCAAAGGGGGATATTCTTAATTTATATCTAAAAATAACTAACGAAATTAAAAATAACATTATTACCAAAAACTTTAAAAAATTTCGTAAGCTAGAGGGGGGGGAGGGAGTTACGAAGGGAGGGAGGGTCTAAAAATTTATGTTAAAAAAAAGCCTTACGTAAATTTTAAAGGGTGGTCCCCTTGCAATAAAAACCTGGGGCCCCTGTACAAGGGAAGCAGCCGGGTCTCATGTTATTGAGCAGGGGTAGAAAGAAAATCAGGTCATTTCTTTTTAAATCCCTTTTAAAAAAAAATCTTGAACTATTTTTTTTTTCAAATAAATATCTGGGAAAGGGTGGATAAAAAATTTCTGTATATTATTTTTTCAGAAAAAACATTATTAAGGTAAAATTAAAGTAACTCATTTTTAAAAGGTTTTTTTTCACTAACTAATTAAAAAGCCTATACGGAAAAGTATTTACTTTTTCGATTTTGTTTTGGTAAAATTTTTTTTGATTTTTTTATTAACAGGGAAAATAAAAAAAAAATAAAAATTTTAAATTTCAAAATTTTGCCCCTGTGTTTTATTAATTTTTTTTTCTTTAAAGGTTAAAGAGGAATAAAAAATTTTTAAAAAACTTTATTTCGAAACTAGGAAAAATTTTGACTATAAAAAATGTTATTTTTATTTCTGATATCACCGCGTCATAATACCTGTTCCCTATTTTACCATATACAATAATATAAATTGGGGAAGGGAATAGGAAGGAAAACATTTGAGAGGTTTTTCTACCAGCCCTTTTTATTTTGGGGGAAAGGGGGGAAAAAATTTAGGAAAAATTACCCTCATAGACCCGGGCCAGGGTTTGAAAAACCCAAACGCTCCATATTTAGCAGGCCAAATTTTCTACTGGATGACGCATTAGACCCCTTTTGGGCCCTTAAGTGGGTATTGTTAATTTTAAAACGGTGTTACAGTTTTTAAAAAATTATAGGATTTACACAATTTTCCAGGGAATAAAAATTTTATGGGAAAATTTTTTTTCCCATTTGGGGATTTTAAAATTTTGTAATATTTTCCTGGGGTCAGCTGCAAACAGGCTATACCAATCGAGAGGGTGCCGTAAAGTTTGGGGAAGATTAAAATGGCCCAAAATTTTCGGGGTTGGGGGGTGTAAATTTGGGCAGCACAACGAACCCCCCAGCCTTCAAACCTTTATTTTCTAGACTGAAAAACCCTATTATTCCCTTCAAGTATCCCAATTTTTCCTCCCCCAAAGGTTTTTTTTTAGTTCCGGGTTTTGGGGCCCCCCGCTTCGCAAAACAGAAATTTAATTAAGGGGGATCGAACCCGGGACTTTGGGGACCTGAAGTCAGTAAATCTGACCCCTATACTCAAGAACCCGTTGGGTAAACAACTACTTACTTACTTTTCTTTTTGGGATTGGGGAAAACCAAAATTCATTAACTTTAATGGTTTTAAAAATATTTTACTTTTTTTTATCGACTTTTCCCTGTTGTAGTCAAAATGAAAAAACGCAATGACTGAGCAATGATTCGTAAATTTAAACAGCCTCTAATAAAATTTTTCTATTAGATTCCCCCGTAAGGTTTAAAATTACTTGTATAGCGTGATACGAAATGGGCCAAAGGGACAAAAGATTTTGAACATATATAATGGTTTTCGGGTGTTAGTAACATTTACTTTAAACTAGGAGCTTTTTAAGGGAAAAAAAATTGAAACATCAGAATAATCGCTACAAATTTTTATATTTGAAATATTTATTTGTATCTTAAATTTTATAAATTATTTTTTACAATAAATTTAAAAAATATCCCAAAACTCAACCTTTACCTTTTAAAATTTTAAATAAGTAGCCCAAACGCCACAAAATGATATCATTAAACAAAAAAATTTTCCCTTTAAAGACAAGCAATTAAATAATCAATTTTATCTTTGAGTTTTTTGTGCGCCCCCTTTTTTTCCCTTGATCCATGTTCACAAATTTTTATTAAAAAAGATATAAAAAAAATTGTGTTAATATTTTCCCCCTCAAAATTTATTACAATCCCAAATTGGGGTCTTGTTTTTAAAACAAAAATAGTCACATTTTAAAAATTTTATAAAAATAATCACGGCGTACTTTTTGTTTTGGGGGTTCGATACAAATTTTTTTGAAAAAAAGGGGCAAAAAACGCGAGAATGCAACAAAAATTCCAAAATTTAAAAATTAAAAATTTAACAAGCCCAAAAAAATTTAAAATTTTAAAATATTAAAACTTTTTAGTACCCCCCCCCCCCCCCCCAAAAATTCGTTCATTAATTTTTTGGGGAAAAAAAATTTTTTTCAAATTTAAATCCTAGACCCTTTAAATTTAAAAATTTGTAGATAAAAAATACAGGGAACTTTCTTTTCCCCCAAATTAAAAATTTTTGCCCCAAAATTTTTTTTAAAATAAAATTTTGTATGTATGGCAGGAAAACTTTTTTTTATTTATTATAATTTGGACTAAATATTCTATGTAAAAAAGTTAATTTCAAAATTTCTCTGAAATTTTAAAAAATTATTGTTTCAAAACCCTTTGTGCTCAGGGGAAAGAGAAAAATCAAGAAAGAAATTTAGGGGTAAAGAGTGAATATATTACATGTTTTACTGCCTCATGTAAAAAAGTCCCAATGTCAAAAACTTTGTGTATGGGAAGGGGGGGGGGTTTGTTTTATTTTTTTGAAAAAAATGGGATCACATGAGTAATTTCTCATTGTTTTAAGTAGGGGGCCAACTATATTTATTCCCCCAGCGTTTTAAAACTTTTTGAGTTTTTTTGGTTATGAATATATTAAGATGTTTATATTTTAAAAAAAAGCAAATTTTCAATTTTAAAAAGGGGGTTTTGGGCCCCCCTTTTTAAAACCCCAAATTAATTTTTTTTTTAAAGTTTCTTTGACTCAAAGGGGACGAGATTAGGGTTAACCCTCCCTTTCCCCCTGAAATTTCCCTACGCATTTAGCCAAAGCTTGCAAAACATACTAGTTGTAAATGGGAAAATTTTCTAATGGACCTAAATACTGAAAATCCCCCCCGGTACACCCTAGCCCATATTTTGACGCGGTTTTTATTGCAACAGTTGAAGGGAAATTTTTAAACCCCTCCTAACAAGTGAACATATAGTCCCTATTTGTGTTGAAGGGTTTATATCTGATATGAAAAACTTTTAACCTTTTTTATTGGGAAAAAAATTTGTTTCGTGTCCCCCCCGAATTTGATTTTCCCAAAAAAAGGGGGATTGGGGATGGGTTTTTCGATGATCGAGGGGTTTAAAAAACCGGGTATTACAAAAATTTAAAATATTTACTAATTGGTGATTAAATTTTCGGAAGCCCTCCCACCTACAGCCCCCTGCCAAATCCCTTAAAATCGAAATTTTCCCCATATATAAAAAAAAATGTTATTTTTAAAAAATAAGTTCCTTCCCCCCCCATGTTTGGTAATTGGTGATCGATGATCGATGGGCGCACGGGGGAGTGAATAAAACAGGATTTTATAAAAAATATATTTAGACGTAACAAAAAAAAAACCCGTTCAAAAAAAAACCGGGGCCTATAGCCTAACCCCTTGGTATGTTGATTTGACCACCTTTTCCCAAATTTTGACCTTGAAAATTTTGTACCGCTCCCCTTTTTTGAAAAAACCGGAAAATGACCATTTTTTTTTCCCCCGAGGGCGAAAACCCCCGGTTCAAGCTCTGTCCGTCCACCCCCCTTTATATTTTCCCTGGGGGTAGGTTAATAAAACACGGTATTATAAAAATATATTTATTGACGTAACTAAAAAAAAAAACCCGTTCATATCGAAAACTGCCTATTTTTAAAAAAAGCCCTTCCCCTTTTTGGGTAATGGTGTCAAAAGATCGATCGGCGAGGGGGATGAAAAAAACAGGATATTAAAAATATATATTTATTCGAGAAAAAAAAAAAAAAAAACCCGTTATTTTAAAAAACCGGTCTATAACCTCCAGCCCGGGATATTTTATTTACCCCTTTTCCCAATATGTTAAACTTTTTATCGCCCCCCGGCTTGTAAAACATGTAAACTAAGACCATTTTTTTTTCCCCGAGGGGTCCCCCCTTCAAGCTTGTCCGCCCCCACCCCCCCTTTATATTTCCCTGGGGTAGCGTCTAATAAACAGGATATTATAAAAATTATTTATTCGACGTAAAAATAAAAAATCCGTTCATATCGAAAATTTCTATATTTTAAAAAAGTTCCCCCCCCTATGATTGGTAATGGTAAACGATGATCGATCGGGCACGGGGGTGAATAAAACACGGTATTATAAAATAAATTTTTATTCGGAAATAAAAAAAAAACCTTTCATTTTAAAAAACCGGCTAAGCCCCGGACCCCTTGGTTGTTTATTTGACCACCTTTTCCCAATTGCCCTTGAACAAGTTTGTACTCGCCCCCCGGCTTTGTAAATTTTTTAAAAATGTGTAAATGTTCTCATTAGTTATACAATCAAGGAGGCCATAGCAGGGCGGTAAACAAAATAATTATGGTATCTAATTTTAGTTCTGATGGGTGTGCTGGGAAAATTGGTACTTATAATTTCTCAATGTCTTGTGTTAGTATTAAACAAGTATCTTCATACTCATAAATAATTTTAAATACATAATGGGTAGGTAAGGAGAGTTTTTTTAAAAAAATCTAGGATTTTTCCCCTTATTATAAAACATGCCAGTTAACAGAGCATATCAAACCCTTTAACAAAGTTGATAATATAAGACAATTATTATATTATTAGTTTGCCCCTTGGTGAGGACGGATGTTTACACGAAGCATGATCTATCATCTGAAGATGAAAGACAACAAAACGTCCCTTGTAGCGGCGTATAGAGGGTTTTTGGGTTTAATTATAAATGAACAACAAAGTGAAATTTTATTTTTAATTTGTTTATAAAATTTTTTTTTTATATCATTATTTGGGTTTAGTTATTTAAACATAATGGCACAAATTATTTCATATTGTGGTTAGGTTTGAAGTAATTTCAAAAAAATAGGTTTTGGTAAATTAACCTAAGTACTTTTCCTTTAAATACAAACAACATCTTGTTTAATCACATTAATCCGCTTTAAATAAATATACATTTTAGACCAAATTTTTTAACTAAATTTAACAAATTTTTAAAAATCCAAAAAAGTTTTTTTGTAAACTATTCTAAAATTATTTATTATATGTAAAAATTAAAACGTATTCTTATTTATCATGAAAATACTATTCCTATATTCCTATTTTGAAGTCAATTTTTAAAGTCATTTTAAAAACAATTCAAATTGTCTATTTGTATTAAGTAAACTACCCCTAAATACATTTATAACGTAAAATGTCTCCAGATATCAATTTATAACACACTCGTTAAAGCCATATCTTAAAATATTCATATTTAATAAAAACAGTTTTTCAATAAATAGCCCAAAACTGAATTCAATAAAAAAACAAAACAAGTATACATCTTTATTTGTCATGTCCATATAAAACACTCACCAAATATACATTTCAAGAAAAATCTTTTAAACAATTTTCAAAACAATTTGAATTTTCAACAGTAAACCACTGTTTATTGTATTTACCCTGGACAACACAACGGTTAATAAGAAGTAGCCCTTGCTCTTACAATTTTTGAATATCTATAGTATTATTTATCGCGTGGAAGGAGGGGTTCAATTCCCGAAACGGTTTAAACCACTATTAACAAATCCAAATTCCCAACAAAGTTAATCTATAAAATAATTTAAAATTTGTCACTAAACACTCACAAAAAAAAAAAAATCCGCTCTCTCATTAATGCCCTGTGTTCAGCACTAGTGTCTGTATGTATGTATAGCAAGTGACTTGGCGTATTAATACATGAAAATTTAATCCAGGAAGTTCTTCTAGCTGTCAGATATGTATAATACAAATACACACATGATGAGATTAATTAAAACAGCGAGCTTCAAAACACTTGATCTCGGGTCCGGGGTCTCGAACCCGACTTGTCAGTGGCACCCGTCATTGGATCCCTTGGCACATGTCATTTTAGAAACAGATTATGGGAAGGTCTGGATTTGATCCCTCAGCAAGTTATTTTATTTAATTTATTTATTTTTGGGTAAAATTTTCATTAATCGTTTTCCACTTCCAAATCTGGAAAAATGAGATAAATTCTCTTTATTCAGCCTAACATGTAGAACGCTGGGAGATTCTGTGAGTTTATAAGTTTTAATAAATTTGATAAACATTCCTCGCCACTTATATATTATAGATTCCTTCATCAGCACCAAGTCTATTAAGGAAGGTTTTCCTATGGACTTTCCATTCTCCCTCCATGCAAATATAGGTACATTTCCTATCATTTTTGGCTTAAGAATTAAGTGACTAATATTATTTTGTGTGTGTGAATGTTATTTACTATGCCAACAAAATACAGTTTCGAGCATTAAATTCCAGGACAACCTTGACAGTTATTCAAAAAGTGTTGATATCATCGTGTGAAGAAAATTAAAGTTATAAATTATTTTATCAAATCTTCATATCAAAATCGACCTTTGTGAACAAGGAATAATTAACTATTTTCGTAGAGATGTGTATAGATCGTTTTCATTCACAACTCTATTAAAATAGGGTATTTTTCCCTACATTATTTCAAACTCTCTCTCCACCCAAATGTGGGTACTATTGTGATCCTGGGAAGGGTATATGATCCAATAGCCCCTCTCTCTCTCATACGTCTAACATGTTACAATACTACCTCTATCCGTATAACTGCCTAGCACGGGGGAGATTGAGGTTCGAATCTCGGTTGGATGAACTGAGGTGGCTTTCCTCAAATGATTTTCCATTCTCCCTCCACGCAAATGCGGGCTCACTTCCTCTAAATTCAAGATTATCCTCGCAGGGATGTTGTTATAATAATAGGTAAATGCTCTAGATACTCCATTCAAAAGGAGAGTCTTGAGGAGAAAAAAAGTTGGTAAAGGCGTATCAAAAACAACTCTCAAAAAGAAAATTAAGCATGGTCATTATAAAAAGTGTTTAAAGCAGGGGATTTTACACTATGCCAATATGTCCATGATAAGAAGTGAGAAACATCAATTGTACAGTATCTCTTTGAATAAACTTGCACTTTCACCAGGAGATGACAAAACGCTATATTTTAGATAATGGATGCGACACTCTTGCATACGGTCACTACAAAATAAGACATTTGTAGTGAATTTATTAGTTGAATAATTAAATATACTAGTACACAGTTTTGAACATATGTTGAGAAGAAATACATATTCTGTAATGTTTAAGATATTTAAACAGAGACAATGGAAAGATAATTAATAAAAAGGTTAAAATATTTGTCTAGGTTGTTATTCATGTACCTTACACATGTAAACAAATTAACAATATAAAATCTATATGAAACATATTAAAATTAAAGACATAATACAAAACTTATTTCACAAAATTATTAAAAGATTGTAAAGGATTTAATGTTAAAGACTTGTTATTCGAGTCAAATGGTTTCTAAAAACTTGCTTGTGTTAACTATCGAGACAAGATTAATTTTAGATTTAATGGAAATCAATAGTGTGTCATCCATGCTATATATTACTTAATTATGATATATTATAAATATAAAATCATATAAATAAATATTGATTTTTATGAAAGAAGCGTATACAAAAAGGAAAATTTGACGTTTTGAAAAGTTTGAATAATGTGTATTTCCTTATCTGTGTGGTTTTGATTCATCTTCTTGTATAATTGGTTTCTACTCTTGGCTGGGGGACGAGATGTTTTGGCGATTACGCCATCATCAGGTCTGAGACAAACCAATACAATAATAGTAATATTAAGTTATGATAAAGTAACAAACTAAACAGATTCTGATGAAATCAAACTAGCAATTTGAGGATACACAGAGACATTAGCAAAAAACTGGTGTTAAAAAAGGTAATCAATTTGTAAAAATAAAATAAGAGGACGAAAATTTATAAATATAAAAAGTTGAATATTATGAAAAAAACACCCAAACTAGCAAGCTCTCCTTCAGATTGGGACTAAGATATTATTCCTGGTGTTAACACAGTGCAATAGATTTATGTGCAGTTAATTGTTAATTTTATAACCTTTGTGATTGGTGTTCTAGAAAATACCAAGTGACCAACGTAGACATTTTTGGGAAAGAAAGAGTTAATATGTGAGATGTCGCTAGTGTGTCAGTCGTTTGGTTGTTTGCTGTTGAATAATATATAGAAGAAAAATGAAAATAAAATAAATTGTTTTTGTTTAGAATGAAAATATAGTACAAAGGGAGAATAAATGTAGGCTCTTATCTTCTTTAAACTGGCCCAAACAGGTCTAAACTACGATGGTAGGAGGGCCGGGTTTTTAGGATGGGACTTAATTTGAGTTTTTGATTTTCGCATATTGTGGGAGGTTCTTGATTATATTGATAAGGGATTGGTTCTTGAAACTTGTTTGTTCGTTAAAAATAATATTGTGATGAAGAGTAGCATTATAAATATGGAGGTTTTCAGCGAAACTCATTTTAGGACCTTTGGTGGAAGGTTGAAAAAGTGTCATGCATTTGTTAATGGGTGTTTTGGTTGATGACTGAGGTTTTTCAGGTATTCAGACAATTTATATTTTATTCTATTCTATTTAAAGTCACTTAAGTCCCTCAGTATAACGCATAGAAAGTGCCCCTCCAATATTTCGTATGTATGTAGCATTACATTCACAAGTTAGTTTATAGATTCCACTTTTGTTGTATTTATTTTGGTTATTTAGATTGGAGTTGGTTAGAGGTTTTTTGATTGGAAGGATTTCAACCTTCAGACTATAGATTTAAGTGGATAATTTGTATGTCAACAAAATATAGTTTCGAGCATTAAATTCCAGGACACCCTTGACAGGTAATCAACGAGTGTTGAAATGTGTATAGCACGTTTTCTCTTCACCCAACTGTGGGTAAACTTACCTTTAATTATTCTACCCCTATAGTATAGTGATAGCCAACATTGTTCATATATGTTATATGTACTGGTTAAAACAAGTACCAATTTTCCTGAGTAGATGGCACAGAATAAATAGCAACGCATATGTTACCCTACACTATTTACTATATAAGTTTATTGATTGTACCATTTGGATGTTACTCGCTGACAAATAGTGTGTATAATTCTATGTACATCGCACAGTAGACCAGACTGTCGTTGTTGAGGAGATTGGGGTTTGAATCTCCTTCCACGCAAATGATAACTCTACAAGGATAGATGAATCACCCAGATCTTTTTAAACGTTAATTAGTGTGTGTGTGTGTGTGTGTGTGTGTATTGATGCTGTCCTAGTATGAGTAGTTAACACATCAAATTAGGTTTTTTTTTTACGTAAACTGTTTTAATTAATCTCATCATGTGTGTATTTGTATATACATATCTGACAGCTAGAAGAACTTCCTAGATTAAATCTCATGTATTAATACGCCAAGTCACTTGCTATACATACATACAGACACTAGTGCTGAACACAGGGCATTAATGAGAGAGCGGATTTTTTTTTTGTGAGTGTTTAGTGACAAATTTAAATTATTTTATAGATTAACTTTGTTGGGAATTTGGATTTGTTAATAGTGGTTTAAACGTTTCGGGAATTGAACCCTCCTTCCACGCGATAAATAATACTATAGATATTCAAACTTGTAAGAGCAAGGGCTACTTCTTATTAACCGTTGTGTTGTCCAGGTAAATACAATAAACAGTAGTTTACTTTTGAAAATTCAAATTGTTTTGAAAATTGTTTTAAAGATTTTTCTTGAAATGTATATTTGGTGAGTGTTTTATATGGACCATGACAAATAAAGATGTATACTTGTTTTTGTTTTTTATTGAATTCAGTTTTGGGCTATTTATTGAAAACCGTTTTTATTAAATATGAATATTTTAAGATAGGCTTTAAAGAGTGTGTTATAAATTGATATCTGGAGACATTTTACGTTATGAATGTATTTAGGGGTAGTTTACTTAATACAAATAGACAATTTGAATTGTTTTTAAAATGACTTTAAAAATTGACTTCAAAATAGGAATATAGGAATAGATTTTCATGATAAATAAGAATACGTTTTAATTTTTACATATAATAAATAATTTTAGAATAGTTTACAAATAATACATTTTTTGGATATTTAAATTTGGTTAAATTTAGTTGAAAAATTTGGTCTAAAATGTATATTTATTTAAAGACGGATTAATGTGATTAACAAGATGTGTGTTTGTATTTAAAGGAAAAGATACTTAAGGTTAATTTACTCAAAACCTATTTTTTGAAAATTATCTTCAAAGCCATAACACACAATATGAAATAATTTGTGCCATTATGTTGTACAATAACGTGAAAGCCAATAATGATATAGAAAATAAACGGTTATAAACAAATGTAATAATGAAATTCACTTTGTTGTATCATTTATAATTGAAACCTAAATCCTCATATACGCCGCATCAGCAAGGGACGCTTGTTGTCTATTCATCTTCAAATGATAGATCAGTGCTATCGTGTAAACATCCGTGCACATCACCAATGAGCATAACTAATAATATAATAATTGTCTTATATTATCAATCTGTTAGTTCAAGGTTTGACTATGCTCTGTTAACTAGGCATGTTTTATAATAAGAGGTAAATGCTCTAGATTTTTTTAAATATAACTCTCCTTATCCTACTCCATTAGTGTAGTTAAATTATTGTATGAGTAGTGATAGATACAATTGTTTAATACTAACACAAGACATTGAGAAATTATAAGTACCAATTTCCCAGCACACCCATCAGGAAGACTAAACTTAGATTACCATAATTATTTTGTTTACCGCCCTGCTATAGGCCTCCTTGAGTTGTATAACTAATGATGAACATTTACACATTTTTAAAAAGTTTACAAAGCCGGGGAGCGAGTACAAACTTGTTCAAGGTCATATTGGAAAAGGTGGTCAAATAAACATATCCAAGGCGTCTGGAGGTCTATAGACCGGTTTTCATATGAACGGATTTTTTTTTTAGTTACGTCCGAATAAATATATATTTTATAATATCCGTGTTTTTATTCACTCCCCCGTGCGCCGATCGATCATCGATCTCCAATTACCAATCATAGGGGGAAGGAACTTTTTTCAAATATAGACAGTTTTCGATATGAACGGATTTTTTATTAGTTACGTCGAATAAATATATATTTTATAATATCCGTGTTTTATTAGACGCTACCACCAGGGAACATATAAAGGGGTGTGGAGCAGACAGAGCTTGAACCGGGGGTTACGCCCTCGGGGAAAAGAAAATGGTCTATATGTTCACGATGTTTACAAAGCAGGGAGCGAGTACAAACTTGTTCAAGGTCATATTGGAATAGGTGGTCAAATCAACATATCCAAGGCGTCTGGAGGTCTATAGACCGGTTTTCATATGAACGGATTATTTTTTAGTTACGTCGAATAAATATATATTTTATAATATCCGTGTTCTATTCACTCCCCCGTGCGCCGATCGATCATCGATCACCAATTACCAATCAAAGGGGGGAAGGAACTTATTTTTAAATATAGACAGTTTTTTTTAATATGAAGAGATGTAGTTAGTTCTCGCCAGGGATGTTGCTTGTCCATCCCCAAGAACAACAACATCGAGATACATAGGCCGTTTTTGGTATGAAGGGATAAACTATAAGGGATGACGGTTGTAGGGAAAGGGGATAAAGTGTTTTGAGTCGAGGGACGGGCCTTTTTCGATATCAAGGGATTTTTTAGTTACGTCGAATAAATATATATTTTATTATATCCGTGTTTTATTCACTCCCCCGTGCGCCGATCGATCATCGATCACCAATTACCAATCATAGCACATAGGAACTTTTTTTTAAAATATATACAGTTTTCGATATTAAGGGATGTTGCAGGCGCTGTAGGTGGGAGGGCTTCCTGATAATTAATAACCAATTAGTATATATATATTTTTGTAATATCCGTGTTTTAAAACCCTCTCGATCATCGACAATTCATCACCAATCATCCATTCTCGAAAATCGATTCGGGGGGACACGTACTATCCCTTCCTATAGAAAATGGTCTATAGTTTTTTTCATACTCAGATATCACCCTTCATACACAAATACGGACTATATGTTCACTTGTTAGGATGTTTACAAATTCCTCAACTGTTAGCAATAACAACGCGTCACAAATATAGCCTGAGGGCTGTACCGAGGGGGCATGTACAGTAGTCACCTATTATCAACTAAGATAACTATTTGTAGAAGGAAAAGTTGGATTTATAACTATGTATTCTTACTAAATTTTCGACTTGCGAGTCGTTAGAGCTCAATATCGTCGGGATTATTGAAGCCAACCCAAATTTAAAATACGTCTAAAAAGAAAAAGAAATTATTCATTAAAAATATGTTATAAACAAACACTATATCTTAATTGTATAAAGAAAATAAATATATTTATTTATAATTTTTGTTTTCCCATTTAAAATGCATTGAAATGGAAACATTTTAACGAAAATATTTCAATAACTATTTTTAGCATGGTTTGAAAATTCCATAAGAATTATAAAAGATGCCCAGATATGTTACTAAAATAATTAAAAAACAACAAGGTTGAATTATAAGATATTTTTTTAAAAACTTTTTTTTGTTTATAACCGTGCATTTTTGAATAGCCTCAGCCTCAAGATATCTAAATAAGCTCTGGCAATGTCGCAGCGGGAAGGGCGTTCACACCCTCACTTTTTATGTCTTTAGTATAAGTTTCGGATAGTCAAGTTGGCACTAAAAGCACACACATACATTTAAGATCATATTATTTGTTCATTAGGAGTAGCTAGTAAAGGGGGGAGGGGGCTAATGAATCTCAACTAACACTTTGAGTTGAGGGGATCATATTAGAACTTACTAGATTTTGGCATGGAAAACTCTTAAAAAAGTACAAACATATCTTTTTTAGATCAAATTGATTAAATTTCACTATATTATTCGAGTTTTTTATGTGTATTTGAAATATCTTTCAAAAAGTGACGCTGACATGACTTGACGTATACATAAGTAAGACAGAATATCAACTATCAGAACGGAAGTCCCCCTCCCCTCACCCTTTCCCTCCCGCACCCTTGGCTCGCGT